>JAHZMZ010001721.1:0-33939 GCA_027743805.1 Lepidocyrtoides sp. E14
GTGTAGTGCGTGTGGTGGTAAAGTTGTTGGTAATGCATACTATGTGGCCATCTAACAAAATGATGATGATATGCTAAGTTAGTATATAGAAGATAATGTGCCACTTGTATCAGTGAAAATAATAGCATTATGGAAAAAGCATTTTTTTTAGAAAAAAAGCACTTACGACACATGTTGGCCCCATACAAAATTGAAATGTTACGACTTATACTTCGGATACTACCTTTAATCATTTTTAAAAAAAGAGGAAAAACAAGTTTTCATGAACATGTAAAAGAGGATTTCAATTTGTACGTCCAAATTTTTTTAGCCATGATATAAAAACTGAAGATAATATATTACGCTTTAAGTTCCCACTGACATTTTTTATTACGATAATAGCAATGATTTAAATGCGTGGAAATGGATAAGAATGCTTAATATATTACATACCACGTGAAAGAATAAACGGCTAGGGTACTATTTCTTTATGATGGACTTGGTTGATTGCGTTTGCCTTTTCCCCTTTCATATTCTCTCTACACTGTAGAAAAAATACCCACTGTTCTGTTCGCCGCTACTGATAATGATGATGGTGATTACAGCCCGTTATTGTAAAGACGTGTGTGTACAAATGATGACGAGGAGAATGGAACATAAAAAGGAAACAAACTTTTTCTCTTGATGGTTCTTCGTTTCTCTTCACGTGACTGATTGATGATGAATAAGGAAGCAATATTTTTGTTGTTTTTTTTGTACCCTCTACCTATATACAGTCTGGCTTGGTCCTGTCTATCCATCCTTTCTTTTGAGAGAAACATACAAGCAAAAAAAGGGGGAAATAACGTATAACTTGTTAGCAAAAGTAGTTAGTTATTATGAGCGAGAACATCTTGTTGCAAAAAAAAACTACTTGTACCTTTCTTCTTGAAATCCTTTCCTTCATCTTGCTCTTTGAGTTATTACTATATTACAAGAATGGCTATATGTACGCCGGAAGGAAACAGAGATCCAAAAGCAGAACAAGTAGAGAGAGAGAGAAGAGAACAAGGTGAAAAAAAAATCTACTGAAACTGAAACTCGTTGAGTCAGCCGTAAAAAAATATGTGCCTATCTATACAACCGTACAAGAAACATAAAGAATGAAGGAAAGAGAAAAAGTATGTAATAGTTGAAAAAGAGGGAAAGAGAGAGANCCAAAAGCAGAACAAGTAGAGAGAGAGAGAAGAGAACAAGGTGAAAAAAAAATCTACTGAAACTGAAACTCGTTGAGTCAGCCGTAAAAAAATATGTGCCTATCTATACAACCGTACAAGAAACATAAAGAATGAAGGAAAGAGAAAAAGTATGTAATAGTTGAAAAAGAGGGAAAGAGAGAGAGAGAGAGAGAGAGAAATAAATGAAATGAAGAGTGTATATATCAACCAACCAAGAAGAGTCGAATGAGAGAAGTCCCAAAAGAAAAACTTTTTTTATTCTATTTTTTTTTCTTCTCTTCTTCTCCGAAGAACAAGAAAAGGAAGAGAGAGAGAGAGAGAGAGAGAGCAGAGAAAAAAAAAGAATGGAAAAATGTAGGTAGGTAGGTTTTTTGGAGGGGAACAACAAGGCAAGGCAAAAGAAAATGAAGTTGCTGTCTTCTCCTTTCAGCAGCAACCAACGAACCAACAAACAAATGGAGAAGTCGCTGACATCTCATTTTTCTTTATGTCTGCCCCAACTCTCCTGCTAATTCTCACACTCTTCTTCTTCTTCTTATTTCATCCAAACTCCCTTTTTCTGTATATTATGTAGTTTTGTATATTGCATATGCAGCAGAAAGTGTCTAGATGTAGGTGAATGTTATGCTGGCGTATTATGGGAGTAAAATGATAAACATTAGTCAACCCAAAAAGAAAGGAACAAGTTAAGTAGCATATTTTTTTTCAAAACAAGCAAAGGTTTCTCTTTTTTGTAGTTGTAATGGTGGATTTATTACTGAAAAGTAATTGCTGTCCTTAAAGAATAAATACAGAATACTGACTTGACTGCCTCATCATCAGTATACAGATAAGTACATATTATATCATTGCATTAATAGAATATTAGGTAATATTATCATTATTATTATTTTTCATAGAGATGTATGTATTTTTTTACACATGTATACATTTATATTTTTTATACAGTTTACAAGTAGCAGTAAGTATATTATACATATTTTAAAAATATCACAGAGAATAATAAAACGATTAGTTTAAACTTGCTGCTGCTGCTGCTTTTGCTACTTTGGTGGCCTTTTTTTTGGTAGGATTGGGTAGTGGTTCAGAATAGTAATAGTGTGTATGTAGGTATGTTACATTTTTAGCGGAGATGGTATGAAGATAACCAGTATAGTGATTGAGGTGGGGGTGGTGGTGGTAGAGTATGGTGTTTTTTTTTCTTGTGGGATACTTGGATGCGTTTTGTATGTACATAAACTACTATACGTATAGTATCTTGGAGAAAGTTCCGCGTGCTTGATGCTGCTGACTGATGATGATGGTGAAGTGGGACAATTTATTGTGTGCGCACCATGAAGCCAAGCCAGGTCATCATTTTCTCAAGTGTGTGTAGTAAGTAAGTAAGTACTTACCACTACTTGCTTTATCGTTAACTTTTATAAATGTACGATATTTTTTTATCCAAGTCTTTGTAGTAATGGGCTATGAGGGACCTCTGGGATTTGAGCAGTGGCGGTGGTGGTGGTGACAAGAACTATCAGAGCGTCAATGAGGAAAGGAAGTAATGAAGTCAGTAGTGTGGATTGGGTAGCTTCTGTTGGACAGCACAAAATCAAGTAAATTATCGTAATACTTACATGAATATTGTGTCAATTTGTTTGGTAAAGCGAGTTAAAAGCGAGATTATATTGTTTTACAAAGACAAAAAAGTGCTTTACCATTGTTTCCGCTTGATGATGTGGTCTGGTTGAATGGCTGCATTAATCCATAATCTGGCTGACTCCTTGCAGTAGAGACAGATCGGTTGTACGGAATGTGTATTGGAGCCTTTGGCTGAATATTAATGGAGGAAGTCTCATTGTAAACGTCGTACAGTGTGCCACTACACTTGATTGTCAATGGGGAGTAGCCCTGAATGAGAAAGCTTAGTGTGGATACGGAAGAGGTCAGTTGTTTGGTATTGTTACTGCTGCCCTTGTCGCCTGTAGTATTATTACTGCCACCACTTCCCCCACCACCATATTTTTTACCATCTCCTCCACCGTCAATCCTACTACCATCACCACTACTATGATAATCCGTTTTCTTCCCTGCATCCACTCCCACTCCTCTTCTCCCCAGGCTAGTTGTTTGTGTTGTTGTCGGTGCGGAAGTGATCCGGCTACCTGTAGTGGAAACAGCAAGTCCACCAGAGGAATATGGGGTGGTGTATCCATATCCGTACCCACTTCTTCCACCTTTCCGTTGATATTTACTACCACCACCAGCACCACCTCCACTTCTTTCATCCACTGCCGGCACAACTTTTGTCGACACGGAAAGATGTACCTTGTTTGTTTCAACGGGACGGATAGATCGTCGGATGATGATGATACATGATAAATAAGCAAACACACAGGAAAAAACATCATCATAAAATTATTAGCTCATTTTACATTTCCCCACTGTTCTTTTATTAAAACCAATCAGCATGATGAAAAATAAGTTGTTGCGAGAGAGAGAAAGACAGACAGAGAGGAATATATAAAACGAGAGACTAGACGAGGAGAAAGAAAAGGAGAGAGAGAGAAAAAAAACTGGATGATGTATCGTATCCATCCTTTGCCGTTCGTCCGCCTCTTCTTCTGTCACGCTTTTGTATATATCTTGCATTTTTATTTGGTGATGTGTGTGTGGTCTGGTCTATATATCTACCTATGTATCTCTACTCTCTACACATATTACAGATTACATGTTAGATTGGGCATAGGGAATTGCTTGTTTTATTATGTTGACTGAAAAATAAGATGGAGCAATGGGGCGTGCTGAAAGCAGAGTCATGTTTGGAAAGTAAAAAAAGAAAACGATGAAATGAGAAAAATGGCAAAAGATTTTTGTGTTTGTTGTGTATATGTTTTTTTTGTTATATGTCGGTCGGTCGAGTTTCAATTGAATCCATTGGGAAATTGTTCCATATTTCATCATCACTCTTTCTTTCATTCTTCTTCTCTGCCTCCATTATACTCAGTCTGTTGTGCTGTTTCCCTCCTCTTCCTCCATCTTTTTATAGACATGTACATACATATAGGCAGCCGTAGTAGCATACAGATACACATTTAGATACAGTGTAATAATGTCTTTGTATTATTCACATGTTTTCTTGCCGATTTTCCATTTTAGAAAGAACTATAGAATGCTGTGCAGAAGAAGGAGAAATGAAGAATCATAATCCACGAGATGGTGAAATGCTTTGCTCTTTATTTATTTCTTTTGTCCTTTTTTTATATTTTTGTGTATTCGAGACTCGCAGTGGTTGGTAAACCCATAATATCGCAATGGAATTACTCTTTCGGTCTCTCTCTCTCTCCCAATTCAACAGAGAGAGAGGGAGAGAGAAATGGTTGGTTGGAGAGGAGGAATGGAATGAAAAACAATCGGATTGGATGAAACGAGAAAATTCAATACATTTTTTTTTGCAAAAGAGGATATAGAAAAGCGGTTGAGAGAAGAGAATAAATAAAGAATAAAGCTGTTGTTGGAGTGGAGGAGGAGGAGGAGGAAGAAGAAAAACGATACAAAGCTGAGAGAAAGAGTAAAAAAGTATGTATGTATGTATAGACGTTTATTTTATACTTATCGGGAGAGTGGGAAGAAATGAAGAAAGAGGACATTGGGCCAAGACTAGAATAATAATCACATGGGATGATGATGGGATGAGAACTTGGAGGAGGCGTCGGTTGTTGATGCTGCTGGTGTGTGTGTGTGTGCAGTGTTTATAACCGCGTATTGAGTTTAGTTTGTAGTGTAATGTTTATATTTTTGTATATTGAAAACAGCTTCCGGCGATGACGGCTAGGAAAGACATTCCATATCTTTTTTTTTCACTCTCTCCTTTTGCTCTCTGGGTTTTACCAGAACAGAGTGTTTCAAGTATAGAAATATTAACAGCAGCGGTGCGGTATGTTAAAAGTATTTATATAGTGGTTTGAATGTGGGTGGTCTGGTGGAGGTGGAGATGTTGGAAAAGAGAAGGAAAGTATGAAAGTAAAACATTTAGTTTTTGTTATTGTTATTATTGCTTTTCGGTTTTTCAGGCATGTCAGGGTTATTGGGTTGACAGTAGGAGGAAAATGTGAAAGAAGAAGCCAAGAAATGAAATTGAAAATGGAAACAGAAGAAGAAGAAGAATCGGCTGGTGAAATGGGATAAATATATTCAAGGAAATGTAAAGATAATATATTATGTTAATAAAAAATATGTTAATTTAGTTAAAAAGGGAATACGTGCATAAAAATTTTATGTGCAAAACTCACCATGTCCTTATTATTTACCTGTTTTCCATTGATAAACCAAGTGATATTCGGAGAAGGATAAGTGTTCTCAACAGAACAGTTTGCAACTCCCCGGTCACCAGGTTGGTAGCCCATTTTGTCTAAAGAGAGTTTTGGGCTGTTGTAGTCAATCACTGAAAGGGAAAATGCCAGCAGGCAAAAAAATGCGTAAGGTTCATTAAACCTTTTACGTATATTAATTTTTAAACATAAAAAACCTGCTGCTCAAGCAGTGCTAGTACCCACCTATCACTTCAATATCTTTGGCGCTCTCCAGCGTTTGGAACGTTCCCTCCGCACTGATGACACATTTGAAACGCCCATTTGTGTCAAAAGAGATGTTTCTTAGGAATACACTGTGATCATCCGACTTGTTCACCTGTACGTATGCAGAAAAAAACGCTGGCATAAAAATATAGACTAAAAAAACACTCTAGTCAATTTCATCTTCCCATTTATTTTGTACGCATCATCGTCATCACCATCATATTATGATATGTACCTACTACTACTATCAAAACTATATAGCCAAAAAATAACAACAGAAAACTAGCGTCGAACATCACAGCATTTTTTTTGAAAGAAGCAGCAGCGATTTACACATTCACGTGGACCATACATCATACAAGCTTTCAACCGTAAATATTAGATTTTGCAGCTACATTAGCCAATTTCACTGTGAGCATCTTGCCTGCTCTTTCCCTTCTCTCTTTTTAACTATCTAGCTATAAATTTTACAGTAAATGTGCGTAGGTACGCTATCCCATGTAGAGAAGCAGTGGCAGCAGCAGTAGTCTTTTTTTTATAATAAAATATGAAAAGTAAGTACCAAATCTAATATCATCACACGTACATGCATATAAAACTACCTACATGCATCTAAACTACTTATCTATGTACCTACGTATGTACTTCACTAAGAATTCTCTCTTATGATGATGATGGTTCAAGTTTGTAAAGATGCATGTTTAAAAAATGTTACAAGTACTCTGATTATCATGATGACTCTTTCCCTTTTCTGTGCATGCATGCATGTATGTATGTACGTATAATTTCTACTTACTACATTTGCTTATTAGGTTTGTATATAAATAAATATTAGTTGAAACTTGAAACAAAAAATAACAACAACATGAGGAGGATGAGCATCATCATAAGGAACGCACAGAAAGAGAGCCTTTTCCTTTGAAGCAAAGGCAACATTCTATTTATAAAAAAAACTACCGAGAAATGTTCTGTTTCTGCTCAATGCATTATACATGCCTATATGTACCTTTTGTATATTTAGGCATGTAGTAGATTTTCATAAAGAGAATAAAATGATGAGGATCGTGATGATAGAAAACAGGAAAAGGTGAGCAATAATTCACGTCTTCTTTCTCTCTCTCTCTCTCCCTCTTTCTCAGCAAAGGTTGGTGAAATAGAGATGTGATACGGCAAACGGCAGCAGTGATGACGGCGGTGGTGTAACGAGAGAGGAAACAGCAGCAACATCCCATCAGGGCCATAATATTAAGAAGAAAGCAGTATGGGAAATGTGTGTGCTCGGTTTGAAATGTTCTTGTTCTCATCTCATCTCCATCAACTGCGTAAATATGACTGTGTAGATAGGTATATAATATGTATGTACATGGGAAAGTAGTATATTTTGTACGTGTACATCATTCCTCATTACTTTCATCACTTGATGCATGCATAATCTGGCCATATGGAGCCTAATTGAATCCTCCACTTTCCATCCAACCGTACACGAATATATATATTCACTACTTACTACTGCTATTACATATATGATCGTTGTATATGGGTTTGTTCAGTAAATAGTGGTTAAAATCTCAACCAGACAATTTTTTTTAGATTTTACTAGTCTGCCGTTAAGTGTAATTTGCATATTATGCAACGTAAACGAAACAAAATGAACGTTCCCCGGGTTCTAAAAAAGAAGCTTTTTTTGCCTTTAAAATTTTTATACTGAATATTATCCAATTCAAGCTTTCTTCTCTCTTCTTCTGAAAGTAATGTTTGAAATAAAATAAAAATAAGTCTGTTTTTTTCGATTCCATTTTCTTCTCTCTATATCAAGTAGTAGTTAAGCCTAATAAGCAAAAGCATGTAGTAAGTAGTACATTATTGCTATTACTGTCAGATGAAAGATGTTTTTTCTATATATTTTTTTTCCTCTAGACTCCTTTTCCTTGCCATCGTAAAAGCATTACCGCTACGGTTGTCATCAAAGAGACTTTTTTTCTTCTCTCGAGTGGATTGAGTCGATGACAAGCCAAGCTAGGAAAAAAAATAGGGAATGTATAAAAAGAAAGAAAAAAAGGGGAAATAATTATATGCATCTTGTTGACAGATTTGATGATGAAAATGACAAAGTCACAGAAAATAACATAACCATCACAGTCATCATCAGCATTTCTTTCTCCTTTTATTTTGTATTACGAATTAGCGTTTGAAAAATTGGGAACGAACTGGAAGACGAGAAACAGACAACAAATATATATTTAAATAGAGATCTCGATGCCTAGAGAGAGAGGGAAAAAATGGTGAAGGAAGGGAAGCATGATATTATGATGGGACGATGATGATAATGATGACCATGATGATGGGGTGATTAAAAAGTTTTTTGATGGTAGAGAAGAAGGAGGAGGAAAAAAACGCAAAACATGGGAAAAAAGAGAGAATAAAATCTCTTTCCTTCTCCTTCTCTCTCTGATGCTGCTGCTGCTGCTGACTGTCTCTTAAGTAGTCAATCTGCACGTACAAAGTGAGTAGGCTTCTTTTCAATGGTTATCATCATTAAGTACAATTTACGTTATAATAAGTACTACAACAGAAACGCACACAAACGACTTTCCACAGCTACTTTCAACTTTTTTTTTCTTCTTTACTGGAGCAAAGCTCTTAATGTGTCTGGACTTGTTCTCTCTCGAGAATAGTATTATTTTCTTCTGGATGCTTAATACTTCTCTACTATAAGAAGCAAAAGAGAGGGAGAAAAAAAAGATCTGCTTTTTCCTCGGATATTTTATTCTTGGAATTTTTTTAGGGTTGACGCTCTCAGCTCTTTCAGCAGCAACGGAAATAGATAAAAACGATATTTCTGCCAGTGCCTGCCAGCAGCCACATCATCATCATCATGATCATCTTCAGACGTATTATTACTGTGTGTACCCTATCAACGACACTGGCTGTTGCCGCTGTTGTTGCTGCCGCTGCTTGATGTGGTGCGTAAAAAAGAATAAAAAAAGGAAAGTTGATTTTTTTTTTTTTTTTTTTTGGAAGAGATGAGCAAAGCATGGATGAGATGAGATGAAGCTGCCGCAACAGCAACAGCATTGTAAAGGAAAAAGGAAGATTTCTCTCTTTTTGCGAAAGAAAAAGCGGAAAGAGAGAAAGAAGATAAGCTTATGAAAAAGCCGTAAGCTGCGCTACTACTGTTATTCCCTTGTCTAGTGAAAGAGAGAGAGAGAGAGAGGAAAAAAAAAAGATTTCCTACTAGTGGTGAGATTTTCTCTGCTCTACATATTTCTTGCAATTTATTCCACTCTACTGCCACGTGGGAAAGCGGCTGGGTTGGATAAAGAGAAGAGGAAAAAAAAGAATTAAACGGAGAAATGAAATAGGCAGGTTTTTAATGCAACCATAAATTGTTTAATACTCTTAGCTTTCTTTGTGCAATTTTTGATGAGAAGCGGAAGGAAACGGAATGCATGTGAGTGGAATAATGGGATACTACTACTATTCATTCATTGCATTAATAACAATAATTATTATTACCACATTTAATTTGATTACAGTACGTGATCGAAGGAAATAGAAGTACAGCTTTGTCAAGAAAAAGGAGCAACTTGTTGTGCAAGGACCATTATTATTACTACACTGAAATAGTCGTAGAGCGCAGTACGTAACTGCATAAAATTTATTTGATTTGAAAAAGGACACACACAAGACGACAAAACGAATGCATAAAATGTACCTGACTCCACTCAACCATCCCAATGCCACCTCCTTTTTCCACCTCTTCTCTGTCACCAGAGAATCCCGTACAAGTCTAGGATTTTGATGAGGCAATAAAGAAAGTCCTAATTACCCCGTTTCTCACAAAATAAGAACAAAAGGAGAGAAAAAATACTAGTGGTAATGGTGTAGTGGAGAGAGTGACCTTTGCTACTTTTGCTCGTTTGTAGTAGTAAAAAAAGCTCATTCATTTTGTCGTCCTTTTTGTGTTAATTCATTTTAATGACGACATCAAAAGTAGCCCAACTAGCAACTGCAAACCAACCTATCTAAATTCACATATATGGTTTTAATGGAGTCACCAGACCAGATTTTTTTTTATCTTCTCTTTCATGTTTTGGATCAATGCTATATATTATGTGCTATGCTACTACTACTACTACTGCTATTGTTTGCTACTGCAGTCGAAAATAGTAATAATAATGCGTTCTATTATTTAGTTCTAGGAGAAAAACGAATTGTGCTTGCTTTTTCAATGGTCGTGTGAGAATAAGGGACTAGAGGGAAGAAGAAGAGGGACACGTTGTTGATAGTGAAAATGGTACAATGGCATGACAGAGTGTGACCTGCTGCGAAATCCATTAAGGAAACTTTGCCAGTTTTACTTCCACTTCAACTCCACCTTATTTTCTCTCGTTTCTTCATGTCCCTTATTATTATTTGCTCTCCATTATTATTACCTCATTCATTCACTCCTTCATTCCCTCTAAACTTGCTCGAGTAACTTTACAATTTAATTTGTCATTACAACAATTTTCCTGGGTGTGTGTGTGAGAGAGAATGGCTGGGGATATGAGTGTAATGGAAGGTGTATAATAGCAACAAAAGGCAATTCAGAATGGCGTGAATTTATTTAGGAAGCTTGGGAGAAGCCTACGGATATATATATATACGAGGAAGACAAGATGTAAAGAAAAGTGGAATAATAGTAGTAGTAGTACAGAGCGCTACTCTTAATGCTTCTTCTGGGTGGTTTTCTTTCTTCCTTTAAAAGAGCATGAGTGAGCCCATTGTTTTGCGTGTGTGTGTGTTTGTGCGTCGTGTTTACTGAAGAAACGATGGTAGTAGTAGACACAGTAGTGGCAGAAAAGCAATAGTAATTTGAGAATATTAGGCTGGGAACATGTAACAGGGCTTTCTTTTTTCTTTCCCAAAACATAATCTGTGAGAAGTGCATGTGTGGTAATAGTAGTAGCATGTATGTAGTAGTAGTGGTCTGGTGACAATTGACGACGTGACGTGGCGACACAAAAAAAACAAGTAGAAGAAGTGAAATGGTCGGCAGGGATGGTGGTGTGGTGCTTGTACTACAAGATAAAGTACAAGCAAAAGAGAGAAAACGCAACAAGAAAGGAATTAAGGTATAACAACCATTTTCCTCGTTGACAATGACAAGATTACATTCAGAGATTTCAGCTGGCTTGGCTTGGCTCCTTCTTCTTCTTCTTCACTGCTGGAAAAGATCCACTGACTGCCACACCGAGAGAGAGAGAGACGAGAAGAGAAAACCACAGCCATATGGCGACAAAATAGAAAAAGCCTTAGAAAATAATAATAAGAAGAAGAAGAAGCAGAAAAAGACACATAGTATAGGCACACATGCATGCACAAAATAGTTAAGTTGACTGGTTCCTTCATGTCTGCTTCCTTATTATTTATTTTTTTCGTGTGAGGACAAGTAGTGTGTGGCCTACATTTTTAACTTTTATAATATATTGTGTATTTTTTTAGAGAGAGAGAAAAAACATTGTATAAATAGTATGAACAACAAAACGCACTGTTTTTTTATTCAATATGTTGCGTGTAGTAGTTGTACTTGCATGTTTTTTTTAGTCCTAGAAAAGGGATTTTCTTTAAGATGAAGGGAAACAAAAAGGTTTAAACTTTCTTTGAGAAAAAATAGGAAGCAGTGTATAGTTGTATACGTCTATAATAATAATATTGCTTTGATACTGCCCAACGCGTTCTCTTTTTATACTCTTTTTTATTTTTGTTTCATTTTGTCGCTTTCATATACAAAACAGTAAAGTAATAACAATAGTAAAAGCAGTGGTATGATTTGAGAAAATATAAAAAAATTGGCTAAAGCACTTACATCGACCGCCACTCCAGTTATGGGAAAGGCCTGTTTTGGCGGAGACTCTAGAAAGAAATATTTTATTTATTTTGACCTTTATTTTATTTATTTGAAATTCCTCCTCCTTTCCTTGTAAATCAATTGTGATGATAATGCATATTTTGTACATACTGTGTGAAATGTTTGACCAAAATAAAATTCATTTACCTTTAGGAAGCACGCGATAGATTTCTGCAGAACCTCGATAAATTTTCATCGCGTACAGGGAGTCAGTTTCCAGGTCGTAGTTGCATCGAAGCATGAGGTCCTCTCCGCGACGGGCGTAACGAGGACCTTCCAACTGCACGTCTTTTACTCCATCCGAACCTTTAAAGGAACAGAAGAGAGCAAACTGAGTATTTTTTTCTCTAAAAGTAATTAAGAATCTTCTTTTTTCTATAAAAAAAATGTGTACAGTCTTTTGCACTTGTATGTTTTTTACAGCTTCCTGTGTGACTGAGTGGGTGGTCAGGTCACGCCACATTTTTATCTTGGAAGCCAAGAATCTGTCACCAATTTTTACTTTTCACTTGATATACTATGCTCACACTTGCGGAACATGATCATGCTGCGATACTGCTACATTGACTTCCGTTTACAGAAGACGCTTGTTTTATCAATTTTTTTTTCTAGATTCCCATAAGCCTACATGGAAATTGTATTGGAGGATGAAAACGTACTTTATGGATGTCACCCACTAAAAAATATTGTATCTGCAATATCATTTGGATTGCTTTTAACTTTTTTTTCTTATCCGACAAGAGAAAAAAAGGAATCCGATTTTTTTCTCTTGTCAAATTTTGATGGTGGCCGTGCATGTCCGTGGCGTACCCATCTTGAGCTTAAAATTGTACCAAACTACCACCAGCACCAGAACCATCGTGATCATCGAAATAGACTATCAAAGTTAAGTTGACATAAAGCCGATTTCCTCTCTATATCCTTTTTATGGACTGCAAAAATTGACGCTTTTTTAGTTTTATTTCGCTTTTTACATGAAAACTAAAGCAAAGTGCAAAGAAGGGGCAACAAAAAGAAGAAAAAAAAGATTCGGAATTCATGCCACTTTCCTATAAAGTTCACTTATCGGCGCAAACACCACCATACCGCCGGCATCATCATTACTATTACGGACCATCACATCACCACAACGTAATCTGCTTCAATGTCATCCAGTCACGTTTTTTTTCTTCCACCCTGAAAAAATATACTACTCTTCTCTCTAGAATTGATAATGTGTTTGGTTGGTGTATACACACACACACACAGTGTGATTTCGTCCAATACTGACGGTAATAGTGATAGAGCAATGGAGTGGTGTGATGATGACGAAAAGATATATGTCGCGATGTATGTACTACTTCCTGCCTGCATGAGTGAGTTACATAAAAAACATGTTATGTGTTTGCCTCAAGGTAGAAAAAAAAATCTCGGCGAGAAAAAAATGAAACACAATAGGAAACAGTGGCGAGATGACGATATGGTGTGTTGTGCTAACCCGTTAATAATACAATCTCAATGCAATCTTCTCCACCACCACCACCAATAGCGATTTTGGAAATAAAATGGACTACTTTCGGCTGGCTGCTGGCATACGGTACTCACCAAGACAGAAAGGGAAGAAGAAAAAAGACAGAGAGAGAGAGGGAAAAGCGACAAGAAGAAAAGTGAACACACAAGATATGATATATGGCAGTTGGATCTGCTCAAAGCGTAAATGTAACATGCTCAAGATTATCCTTTAAAGTCGTTTCGCTCATGTAGAAAAAATGGTGTGAACACTTTTTAATGCATTTTTTTCTACAATTTATTGCCTTTCCTTCTTCTTTTCCATGTTTCGAGAAAAAAAATTGTATATCGGGTGAGAAAAGCAGAATGAGGACTGAGGTGACAGGAGACAATCTTCCATAATATTTCACCCATGGCATGTTAAGTACTTTGGTACATACCCTACCACCACCATACAACAAAGTCAATGTCTAACTGTACATGAGGGAGCTGTGTGTAAGCCATAAAAAATTGACATATCTATGAACGTTCCCTACTTACTACTACTACTACGACGAATCTTACATCTTTTAAGAGCCACCTACTTAACTGGTTTTTTTAGGGTTCTAAAAGCAAAGTCATAGATTTACTAACACTCTCACAGCCTATTATGAAAATAAGTTGACAGTTGAAGAGAAAATTAACATTTTGTGGTAAAAGAGATACACGCATGTGGGTGGTTGTGTCATACCACCACTGCGACCACCATACCATGTGCTACTGCTTATTACTGAACTCCCTGTTAATTAATCTAAATCCAATTAAAATATTTACTGAGGCGTGTGTTTTCCTTTCACTGGTTTACCCTTTTTGCCCTCCTTCTTATCTTTCAATTTATTCCCCATCCGTATTTAATATCCATACAAAATTTAAATTCGATCACATACTATTACCTACGCATCTCCTTCTCTGTCATCTCCCCACATGTCATACCGCAATGTACATTATGCATCCATATATTTATACTTTTCTCTAGTTATATTTACATCTGCCAGCTCTCTACTTCTGTAATACTAACCCAACTAGCAATACACGTTTATTCAACTGTAAATCTGTGATCTCTAAACAAGTTCCTTTCTCGCCTTTTATACTTCCTGCTTGTGAAAATAAATCTCCATATTTCTTCTTCTCTCCTTTTAGTAAAAAGCAAAAGCTCCTCTCTCTCTCTCTCTAAGAATTTTGGGCTGTCTAAGAAGCAGGCGAAGAAGAAGGAACAAGAAGTGCTCCTGATCCTACTTGAGTGCTTAACCAAGCAAGTGAGTAGAGAGAGAGATGGAGTCAGAGGAGAAGAAGATGATGTTTTTTTCCTTCCTGTTTACTTACTTGCTTTACTTACTTATACCTCTCTAAGACTCCTCTACAATCATCACAGTCATCTTGTTCTTCGTGTCGTCATCCATCCATTCACTCACCAACAACCAACCAACCAGCCCGTCACACACTCTGGAAGAGCTCATGATGCATGCAGTCATGCATGACTGCTTCCTTATATGCTTCCTTCATCTTCCCTTTTTACCGCTACTACTTATTATTATGATGCAAGGAACGAGAGGAACACTAAAAAATATATGCGTCGTACACATATTTTTTATTTATTTTTTCTTCCCCACCGAAAAAAAAAATTATGTATGCCCAGTGAACCTGTCATTTCTCATTTTATGTATACCGTATACATTGGAAAAGCCAAGGGTGGTATATAGGTACATGCATGCCTAGTAGCTTTGTCAGCATGTCAGGCTTACCTAAATACAAATACCGTTGCCTGTTTAATAATGCCAATAACAAAATAACAACAACACAGCATCAGCAACGGCAGCAAAACCCAAATGTTTGCTCGCAAAATGGAGAATGAAGGGAGATGGAGGGCAGGGAAAGAGATGCTGCAGCATTTGTTCTTTTAACTCATATGGAATGTCTCCGTTTCACTCGCCGTCACTATATTCTACTACTACACCATACCATCATTGCCGTCTGCATTTGATTGACAAGTGCAATCAAGCCTTTCTCAAAACTAATTAACAAGCTTAGCAAACAATAAAAGAGCCTGTTAAATGAATGAATGAAGGAATGAGTAGAACAAAGAGGAGAAAGAAAGGAAACAGTTTTGTGAGTGTCGTGCTAATAATTCCCTTATAAAATTGCATGAAAGCGAGACCTATGAGAGCACTCATTTATTTCTCAAGAACAACTTTCCCAGAGAAGAAGAACAAGCATTTTATTTTAGAGAGTGTAATGGGCAAACAGGCCATATTACTGTTATAGTAGTCACAAAACGCATGGCCAAGAAAGGTATAAAGATAGAGTGAGTGAAAGAAAGAAAGAAAACAATGTTGTATGCCATTACTACATACAACAGCTATCATCATCATCATCATCAACATCACCACCAGAAAGATCATTTCTGTGTGGGTGCTTCCTTTCTTTTCCTTATGAATCGTCCCTTTCTCTCTCCCTCTCTCTACAGACTCTCAGAAAGACAAGTTGGAGAAAAGAGTTATACGTACGTACGACAACACGGCATTATTTCCGCTTTCCTCTTGTGTCTCGCCGTGGTCCCTTTATCACTTTTGGCGTGACTCCCAAAAGACACCAAGTCAGAAAAAGGAAGAATACATGGCCACACCGACCACCACAAAAAAAAAGAAAGATATTATGTTTACAGCCATTGGTGATGCGATGCGATGCTACTTGTGTGATGGTGCCAGTGCCGGTGCATGTTAGTAGTGCTCTGGCTCACACACAAATATTTACTTTTCTCTTTCTCTCTCTTCTCTTTTATCACTTCCAAATTCTTTCTAGTTTTATAGCTCATGCTTATAAATTTTGTATGTATAGTGCTTGAGAGCATATGATGATGCCACATGATATTGAACAAACAACAGCAACAATCTTAATTAATAGTAATTGATTAAAAAGCAATTAACTTTAAATATTACGCCAAAAACAAAACATTTGTGTTTATGTATATCACTTACCCTGAAAAATTAGACCGAAAAGGGTAACTAGAAAGAGTAGATGAACGGGAGCAGCAATATTAGCCATCTTTTTTTCTTCTTTTTTTCCTGTCTCTCTCAAGGTCGTTTTAGTATGCGAATCGTAACAAGATGTAAATAAACTTTGTGTCCTCCAGTTTTGTTTCCTCTGATCTGTAGAACCTCTACTACAGTTTTATCATCTAACTATTTATACCAACCCTTTAGTTTAGTCTTATGGTTTTTTGCACACATGCATACCCAAGTTTTGCATAAAATTGAGATAGGTATTGTAAATAGGTGTTTGCTATTCCTGTGCACACGTTTATTTCAAACCGAATTTCTCTTTCAATATTTTCTGCTAGCCAAGAAGATTAGATAAGTTTGTTATTACCATTATTACTATTCTTGCAAAAGTTTTAGGTGCGATGATGATAAAGCAAGGTTCACTGACTACTATACATTTTACTTGAGTTCAAACAAACACCCACACTCTCCCACTTTCAAATTCATTCATATACAACAAGCAAAGAACTTGTAAGAAAAAGGAGATGAAGTTCACCGCACACATGGAGAACACATCGCATATACAATAAATTAAACTCCCTATCTTTGCTTCTGGAGCAGTAACCCTTTCTTCCTACTTATCCTACAGTAATGGAGTAGTAGAGAGTAGGAAGTGGTGCTTTTAAAAGGTTTATCTATCTTCTTGTTATTCCTCAAGCTGGTACTACTGCTGCTGAAGTCAAATAAAGCTAATATGATTGCTGACATCATCACAAGTGGAGTGGTAGTAGTAGTGGGTGCTGAGGAGTGAGAGTCTTGTGTTGTATGTAGTATGTAGTGTCCCCACTTAATCTGACAGCTGGAGAGAGGACCGAGAGAGAGAGAGAGGAGCAAGCAAGAAGAGTAGATATTTTTTTCTTCTTCTTTGAATGAGTGGCCTTCTTACTTGCTTCTTTTTTTGCTGCTCTGCTTTCTCTGCCTTTGGTTTGGCTGGAGAAAGCTGATAATAATGGGCACGCTTATATTTTATTATCCTGCCGTCACTTGGAATAACAAAAGGCGTCACTTGAACCAATCCACTCTCAGCACTTTTCTTCTGCCTGCTCTTCTTCTTATCCAGATGGAGAAAAGGATGAGAGGAAATATTATATGTACAAAAGGGAATATATCTCTCTTTCTCTCTTTTGTTCGGACGGTGATGATGATGTATTAATGAAGTGAATATGATTAAGAAAAGTGTGTATTTTGTCTTTGTTGATAGGAGTACTACATGCAGTCAGTGGCCTTTCTTCTTTCTTTCTCTGCACAAATCTCTTCAACTCCTTTTATTTCCTCTTGAATGAAAGAAAAGTAGCTTTGATGGCAGCAGTAATGTATGAAGTATATAGTCTAGTGGGGTTTTTGTAGACTAGTCCCTTAGGTCATAATAATCTATTTCATCTTCATCTGAATCTCAAATAAATCATCCTGATCATCATGATCATCTTCTTCTTCTTTTAGTTCTTCTTTTAACTTACTTAGTCATCTGCGCAGAAAGCACGCATAGTTATCTACCACCAACTGAAATACTAAACCCTTTTCCCCTCAGATTGTCCTGTCTATCTTTTTTTCTTCTTATATTTCTTCCAGCTCTCCTACTTTTCTCGCGTTTTGTTTTAACTGAAAAAAAAAACTTTTTAATTACTTTCTCCTTCTGAGAGAGTCGAAAAGGGAATCTTAATAAATTTTCTGGTGCTGCTGCTCCTCTTCTTGGTGCTGCTGGTGGTGTGAAAGGAAAAGTATTAAAATAAGAAGCAGCAGCAGTGGTAGTAGTAGTAGAGAGAAGAGAACCGGGAATTAATAACAATTAAGAAGTATTTCTTCTTCTTCTTCTTCTGCTTCTTATTTTAGCAAAAGAGTTTGTCGAGCTCCCTTGTTGAAAGAAACTGGGTTGGAAGAAGGAGAAGGAAAAGGGAGAAGAAGAAGAAGGACATTTTTGCCACACCACTCTGGTGTCTAGGAGAATGATGATGATGATGGGGTGAGGAGGAGAACAAGAAGAAGAGGGACTCCTCTGCTGCTGAGATACTGGGCGCCCTGGGAAAATAACAGTTGAAAAAGCAGCAGTAGAGGTCCTTTTGAGTACCCTGTAGACCTTATCCTATCTCTTTTATATCCACCGCCGTCGTCGCCACATTCAAAGAAAATGCATAATTTGCATTTAATTTCTTTTTCACGAGGAATCTTCTTTCTGTGGTGGTAGTGATGGAGGCAATGATGATGATGATGGTGGTGGCTTTGGCTCCACTTTCTTTCTTTTTTCTTCTTCTATGCTACTTTACTCTCTGCCAGTGACAGCATCAACAGACGCACTGATACAACAAGCCAAGTCGACCCACCACACAGATGCTTACGCTCTCCTGGGAAATGGCAAGTTTTAAAGCGTTAAGCAAAAGTAAAAGCGGTGATGGCAATATAGCTGCATTGAAAGATACAATAAAAGTCCAATGAACGATGTAAGAGAAGACCAGTGGCAAATATGGAGAAATAGGAGCAGCAAGCAAAGTCTTTTTCGTTTTGCTCTTGGTTTCGTATCGCTTGTCTGCCTCTTTCTCTCTAGAGAACCGACACACGAGAAATCTTCTTCTTCTGTTTCTCTTGCCACTGTTATGCTGATGGCGATGATGATGGTGGTGGTCGGGTATCAAAGTTACTTATGATAACAGCCTTGCTACTAGCCTATATCTTTAGCATGACTTTACATTGCATTTTGCCTCTCTGTCCCGGAAAAAAAGTCAAGGAAATATCACCAACATTCCCACTTATTTATAAGCACTTACACAATAAATGCACGATACAAAGTCACAAAAAGTGATATATTCAAGTGGTTAGTCTTCTGTTGCTTGCTTGCTGATACTACCATGATGCTTTTCTTGAACTGCTTCCAAAGATCAGCAAAATTTAGATGAAAAATGTTTTACACCAGCTCTTTTCTCTATCTCGCCTTTTTGTCCGTCTGCCTGGCCGGGATGCTGGGAAGATCAAGACTGAGCCCGAGTCTCAAGTTGTTCTGGTTCTTTATTTCACACAGCCTTCACAGCGTCTACTGCTGCTTCTGTTACTGCACTATTCCATTATTTTCCCTTTTCCATCCGTCCGTTATAAAAATGAACTCGTAACTTTTGGGCTGTTTGGTGTGTGCAAGTGAAAATCATCTTAAAAAGGTATAGAGAAAGCAGATATATAATATGGTATGAAGAGTAGCATATATACAAAGTGGCGCGGTAAAGTGGAATAGAGGAAGCAAAGGCGTTACTTAACAAGCTAATTTCATTGTGTGAGCAGCAGTAAGTAAGCTCATCTTTCTCTCTCACTTCTCTGTTCACCTTACCTGCTCCAATGCATGTTTGGTGGAGAAGGATGTTCATTAAATGACATGGTAGTATGGTGGCGGTGGTGGTGCTGCTGCTGTGTGAGTAAGAAACAAGTGAGCGATTTGATATTGGCATCATCAGGTTCAGTTCAGATAATGAAACGAGGAGACACAAAAGTGAAATTGGATGGGATGGGTCGTAAGCCACTCCACTTGAATATGCAACAATTACACATATGTATCCCCCCATACATATGATGATGATCATCATGAGAATGATACGCACACACACCCATCATCTTACTTGAGTGAATATATAGCTTTATATAATATACTTATGTATGTATGTATGTGTCTCTCTAGGTTTTTACATATTTACGCAATTTTTATTGGCGTTTTGTTGAATGATCAGTTATTTTTATTGGAGAGAGTCACAAACTCACGCCATAAATCTCCACATGAGAGAAAAAAGGACTCACATAAAAATTGTATTTTTTCCCTTCTTTCCACCTCTCCGATAGATGGATGAGTGAACAATAGAGGAGAAGAAAAAACTAGCATAAGAGGAGAATAATGCTCATCACGATGATGATGACTATGGAGAGGAGTTTTCCATAAAATTCCAATTTGGCACTGGGGATAAATGCAAATCCAATGGCTGAGAATCCTGAATCCTTGAAATGATCATCATGGTTGGTTTGATGCTACTATACTACTTCTGTATCCCCGGTGGTGGTGCTAGTTTTCTCTACATGTCTATATATACAAAACATATTATAAACAAGAAAAGGGACGCGACATTGAGAAAAGGAAGAGAAAAAGTATAAACAGACATTTTGTAGCAGTAGTAGTAGTGGTACTATAGTAGTAGTCAAAAGAAGAGCCATCGACAGTCAGTAGTCAAGAGCCATTATCTTTTTCACTAGTATCCATTTCACTCAAATGTTAACTTTCAGTTGAAAAGTGAGGAGGCAACATGGGCATTCTGTCCAAGGAAATTTCAATTATATGGCCAAACATTCAAACTGATTCAATAATGTGTCTGGCTGCATTTATTTTTATTGTTCAGATAGGTATACAATAATATATTATGGAAAAGTTTTTCTTTCCACTTTTTGTGTGACTTGCCTTGGCTGGCTGGACAGGGAATTCTCTACTTCTCAGTATGCCCCAAAGCACACCACCACTTCTTTTTTTCCTGTTTTCTCCTTCTACTTCCATGCACGCCTCACATTGCTCTCCACTTTTCGGCTGCTAGACATGCTGGGAAAAAAGAGAGTTAACCCTGTTTACTTATTATGCGTTTTCCCCCAACACACATTTTATTATCACTGCTATGCTTACGGTGGTAGAAAATGGTAACAACATGGCCACCACGACGTTACATGACAGATGCATAATAATATCAAGGTGGTGGTGATGTTCATGAACTACGTCAAAATCAGGTTTAACATGCTACCAATGCATTTTCACTTTTGTAAAACGTTTTATTTACCTTGTCCCTTGCGAATGACCCCTTTCTCATGATGATGATGCATGGGATCAAGCCGGCTGTTATTCTCCAAAAATAACACAATATTTCGCTTGATCAAACGGGCAACGGGAGAAAAAGGCAAGCCACTGGAAAATGTGTAGCATATGCTGTATACCAAATCAGCAAAGCTCACCACCACCACCACCACACACATCACCACACAACCTAAAATTCCATCCACTTGGGTTTTTTTTGTCGTTGTCGGCTCGGTTGTCGTCATCTTGAATGTATGCATATAAAGCGGAAAGAAATCCACCAAAAAAAGATTGAGACAAGACAAGAGAGACGACTAGTAAAAAGAGAGGGAGAGAGAGAAGGACAAGAGAGTACATCATCACGGCCATGGTACTACCACCGGGGTCTTATCTCAGCAAACTCACAGGCTATATAGTAATCATATCATAATAATAAAAAAAATCCTGGGAAAAACTTTAAATTTATAAAAGTAGCAAAAAAAAGAGATTTTTTTACAACAAGGTGCACCAAAAATGTGACACTACAAACTACACACATGCGGGTAGGTGCGTTTGACTAAAAAATAAGCGGACGGATAGAAACGGGACTGACAGTACAATGTTACATGGCTCATAAAGCATATATAATATAATTTACTTTAGTTAGTTTTCCTGCTATCATTTGATGATGATGATAATAATAATAATATACTCTGTTCAACTCTCTCTCTCTCTCTCTCACTCTTTTCTGTCCACGATTCTGTACCATCATCGTCATACATCTTTTTTTTTCTCTTGTTGTCTTGAGGGAATGATGATGATGATGAGTAGGATGACGTTGAAAATCTAGTGTCGTTACTTACATATATGCAGGGAGAATCATCGTCATCATCAGCAACAGCAGCATCATGAGAGCAATGATGTGACATATGGGCCGACATGAAAAGATGGGGATGAGCAAGAAAGAAACAAGAATATAAGAGAAAGACACACACACACAAGTGATGCGATGATGTCGAAAAACCGCAAAGAATACACAACAAGTACATTAGGTAGCTCAGTAAAAAAGGAATAAAAATGAGAGCATTTTCCTGCCCAGATAAGCTCTCATGGTCCTTCCTTCATTTTCCCTGTGATCGTCTTCCAAGTTACAAAAAAAGTAAAAGTAGCAGCATCGCAGCGTCTGCTACTCTTTGAAACTTTTAGATTGATCATGACGGTGGTGCTGGTAGTGGCGATGCTAAATGTAAAAAAAAGACGATGACGGTGGGGAAGGGATACTGGCTTGCCTGGGTGATAAAAAGCAAGATAATACATATTTATCATATCATCACAAGCATCATCGGAAGGAAGAGAACAATATGAAAACTTACTACTACTACTGCTGATAGTAAGCATATTATAGTGGTAAAATTTTGCTGCGAATGGATTTGGAACAATTCTTTTGTGTACAGTGCACATATCTTCATATATGTATTTTTTTTCTTTGTCTTCCTCTCGGCCACATCATCCTCAGATCAGATCAGATTCCAGCATGCAGCCAACACTGCTTGTGCTGTCATTTGATGCATAATAATAACAACAACAATAACAGCAGATATACAACACAATAGTAGCCGTTGTAACGACTTGCAGTGGCAATAACAATAATACTATGTGTTCCTTTGAAATGAATGTACGATTAGGCACAAAAGATGCGGACAAACTGCTGCTGTGTGTGTGGCTGTGGCGTGGCTTGTATGGACAATTTTTGATGTATGTGCCTATTTTATAGTAGCGATGAAGATGAAGATTGCACAAGAATAGGATGTAAAATGTCTAGCTTTTTAAAAAATCGTTACGTGTCCACGACATTCAAGCTGGCATCACAAAAGCGCATATTATGTACGTATATGTATATACGCTTGTTACAATAATAATAATATTATATGGAAAAAAAGAAGAAAGCAATTTCTTCAGTTGCTCTTCTTGTTGCTGGTGTGTGGTGCTGTTGTTGACGCTGTTATTTTGTATTTGTTGGTGGTCTTCTTTTGTGAAATTCAATATTATGCAGACTAGAGAGACCAGACAAACCCGCAAAATAATACAACGACAAAGAGAGACTGCTGTTATGTTATTGCTAGATTTTGTGTTAGTGGGCAGCAGGAAGCGTGGATATAAATCATACATGGGGAAAGGGGACAGGGAGAAAAAAATATATATAGAGGCAGTATCTGAAAGACGCAATGGTGAGCGGTGTATGGTATAGAGAGAAATGTGTGTGTAGTATCATGTGAAACGGTGTGAAGGACTGGAATAATAATCATGCAATATGGAGAGAAAATCAAGACGGATGAATGCTGAATAAAATAGTAAAATATATTCTTCCTCTTCGTTCGGTTAGTGATTTTCTTTCTCTGTCTCACTATAAAAATGTCTTAGGGCTGTTTTTGAAGGTGATGATGAATCAATAATGATTGTTGCCTCTGTTGTTACTGCTGCTTTTGCTATGCTGGTACATGTGTAATATTGAAAAAACAGATTGCAGAAAAATATACAGACAGAAGAGAAGAAGAAGAAGAATGTTTATCTGTCTGTTACATTTGCTACAAGAAAAAGTACCAAAAAGTCCAAAATCGTTAGCCACTTTTACATGGGTTTGTTTGTATTGTGTACAGTTTCACTTTTCATTTTCATGTCCATCTGGCTGGTTGCCTTTCAAAATAACATTATTATGGAATATCCATCATTTCCAATTTCCCCTCTCCATATAATGTGCATCTCTCTACATTATGCCTTTCGTCATGGCCGATTGTACACATTAAAAATGAACAAGGACCAATAAATTCGAGTGGGTTCTGATTTATTTTTCTTATCTCCAGTGGAGAAAGAAAGCTAGGTAAAAGCATAATTTATACCTGTATCCATCATACGTGGTTGGTCAAACATTTTTTTTGTAACAAAATGTGTAATTTTCCAAAGTATCAATAATATCTCCTATAGGTAAAGAGTTTATTCTCTGAAAGTGTGTATGTAAGGCTTTACCAAAAAATGGAAATTATTTTTTCATTTCACAACCGTAAACCAAACCTATCTAGGCCAGATTTGGATGGAATAGAAATACAAAAAAGGCAAAAACTATGTAAAAAAAAATAGCAGTGTGTGTGCCTGGCTTGCTGGTAATGTGTAGAGTGTGGAGGGCAAGGAGGGGAGCAAGTCAATTATAGAAAAATGATAATGTGACGTCAGGTCAGCGAACGTTCTGTGCTAGCATACTATTTGTAAATGTAATATTCTCTCTAATATGTACTACCTGAGAGCAGAGCTCACTATTTCATATGAAAAAACAATAAAGCATCGGAAAACATGAATTTTTTTTGCCTATCCCTCACACTCCGTTTTAGCTTCCTTATATTTTTCCATGCAGTAAATATTAGATATTTGGTCTTTTTTCTTTTTCTACACTGCAGAGTATTTTATTCTGCTTTTTTTAGAGAGAGAGAATAGGAAAAACCGGATAATATTCCAAGCACACACATTTGCCAGCAAACAACATGCAGCAGCAGCAGCAGTGAACGTGTTCGTAATCGTGTGGAGTAATTTCATTTTTTTTCAGGGTTTCCATCCCAAGCCCCAGCTGACTTTCATTCAAGTAGAGAGATGAGCCTCACTATCATCATCATCATCGGAGAAGAAAAAAAGCATAATTTTTATTTCTCACAAAAGAAAAATGGAATGATGGGAGGAGGCAAGTGTTCACATGGCACATTCAGAAGAATCATACTTTTTGCCCAAGATAACTCACTCCAAAGAAGAATAGTAATGGAGAAGGAAAGTGTAAAATATGGTATAGGTATATATGAATGATTCCAAAAAAATAATGTTCATTTCTTCATGATGCATGTACCTATGCTTATTATTCTCATCAGCTCGGCGAGAATTCTGTACGTTGGCGTATTCCCGTTTTCCTGTCCAAAAAAAGTGTAATAACGAGTATAAATAAATATAACTTTGTATACCTACACACGAAATTCTAATATATAATGGGCCCACGTATAATGGTAGGTAGTTATTCAAACGGCAGGTAGGGAGGAATATGTAAGCATTTCCAGTTTCCTTCCACCACTACCTCCACCATGCTGAAAACGGGGACCTCTGAGTTTAACCAACGGGAAAGGTGAGTGGATGAGAGTAAGGAAAATGAGATAATTTTAGGCATGCTAAATATTCCTCTTCTGCTGCTTGAATGAATAAGTCAAGTCAAACTAGCCATGCCAGGTACGTGCATGCAGGGAAATAAAAATCTTTAAAAAAAGTGAACCTGTGCTTACCCTCTGCTCGTTTTGTATCTTCAAAATACATATTTAAGTGCCTTTACTTTCTTCCAATCCTTATCGTATCATCCATTTTTTGTGTTTTTCATATCATATCACAATGCTCATCATCATCATCACCGCCACCGTTCTCATCACTTGATGCATGCATAATCTACCCATTGCGGACCTTAATTGAATTCACCAATTTTTCCCCTTTCTCTTGCTCCCTCACTGCTACTCATCAGAATTGTAGACAAGCTGAATACTTATACAAATCATCATCATCCCTCGCAGGAATTTCTCAGAAACACAAGAATTTTTTGCTGAGTGAGTGGATCATAGTTTTGTACGTAAAATTAACGCAGGAAGGAAGGAAGGGAAAAATACATTTATGATCACTCTCTTAAGCATATCATGCTTTACATGCCTTCCTTGTCGTATGACTAGCCACATTATTACTTTTTCTCATCACTATTTAATCAATTCAATAAATATTCAGTTCTAACAGTAGTACATCTGAGGCAGGTATGGTATGAGGTAGGTTTGTTTGATTAGGTATTGTGTTGGTATGTACAAAATGTACATCATCTCAAGTACACACAACGAATGATGAAAATGCTCTTATTACAAGAAAACAAATTACTTGAAGAAGAAAAGAATAAAACTTTTTTTTCAGCTAAAAATAGACAAGAGATTTAGGTATGGAAGCTAAAGCCTTAGTCAGAAAACAATATATACTTGTACTAAGGTTCTTTGCTACTACTCGAATAATTTTTTTTTTTTACAAAAATTCTAATTTTTCAAGACTCATTCCATTAAAGCAAAGGGAATAAAACTGGAATGAAGAGAAAAAGGATATATGAAATGGAATCTACTTATTATTTTAATTTTTAACAAAATCCAATTATGAGTTTTCTGTTGACAGATACATAATATAAGGCAAGTTTTATTAAAAGCGACGTCAGAAGAAAAAAAAGTCTCTTTTGAGAAATTAGTCAAAAATCTAAAATTCTAGAGCATGAATAAACGTAGAGATGTAGTAGCAGTAGACATGCAGCATGTAGAAAAAAGTTAACATTTTTTTTGTCCTCGTCAGTTTTCTCCCTGCGTTTGTTGTTGATGATGACTTCCGCTATTTCAAGTGCTTCTTTTTTTTCTGTGACATCTACCATTCCTTCTTACTTCAACTTGAACAAAAGTTGAGCAGTAGTTGTAGTTTTTTTTGTAGACCTCTCTGGAAGTACATATTGTAGACGTTGAAAAAAATAACGTGCATTCAGTTGGAATAATTAAGTGGCTTTTACTCTGAAAAATGACGAGAGAACTGAAAAAAAAAAACTTGAGGCAGGAGATCTTGTAAAAATGACTGCACATCGTTTTGTGGTTTCTGTTGCTCAGCTTGTTGAGAAAAAAAAACTTACGGTTGCTTGCTTGCATATTGCTACGTTATATGCTTATTTTTATGCTTACAATTTTTGTAAATGATCATTATAATGAGACCGATGATATGATAGTTAGCTACACCACGTATCACATCATGGTCGTGTATCCGAATGGAAATGTGAAAATAGTTTTTTTCCTTGTCCAACGGCAGAAAGAAAAAGGGAAGCCTGACGGAAGCAAATGAAGTCTCCCAACTTCTCTTTTTGAATCATTTTTCCGTTTTCGTTGGACAGATAGATATGCATATAAACTGGTGCGAGGTAGTGCATGTATATTTTTTTAAAAAGAATTTTTGGCAACTTATTCCCACCGCTTTCTTTTCTGTTTTGCTGACTTTGCCGAAGGAAGTGAAAAAGACGCGATATATTTATAAAACTAGCGGTAGAGTAGGCAGCGGAAAAGGGGAAATTGATCAAGATAGAAAAATAAGTACAAAATGAAAGCAGTTATGTAGTAGGAAGAAGATGAAGAAGTAAAAGGGGGAAAAAGTAAAAAAATTCTCTTTATACTATACACTTTTATTACATTATGAAGTCACTATCACCCATACCGCATGGCTACTTTTTTCAATGTGCAAAAACATATTAGTTTTCAAGAGAAGAAGAGCAGAGCAGCGTAAAAATTCTTTTTCTTGACTTTCCTCCTCGTCACTTTTTTTTCTCTGGGAGAAAGTATGCTCAAGTAGTAGTAAAGGTGAGGAGAGGAACACTCAACAAAAGTATGCGACGGAGAAGGAAATTAGCCCGGAAACCATCAAAATAGTTTAATGCCTCCTTGCCTTCTTCAATGTTACTTGTATGCTCATCTCATCTCTCTTTTTTTCAAGAAGTGTACACGTCCTTCTCTCTCTCTCTCAAAAAAAACTTACCAAGAAAGAAACAAGTTTTCGATTTGTAATGTGATAATGTGTACCTATCTACATTCAGTGCATTCTTAGATATGTGAAGATGATGATGATGATATGAACATGAAGTAACCACTTAAGAACTACATATTATAGGTAGGTAAGTAGTAGTGAAAGCTTTTTGTTGACAATGATGATAACAAATAGCATTGTTGGATAAGTGTGCGTGTAAGAAAGTACAGTAATTGTACCTAGAAAAAGCTAAAAAAAAATCTCAATGTACTTTGTACTACGCTAGTTGCACAGGTTTGCGTAAAATTAAGAAAAAGAAAATGCGAGGATAATGATTGTCGGATTTTTGAACTTGTAGAAAAGTTGGTAAATATATTAGCGGAAAAGACATTATAAAATGATCAGAATTATTTTTATTATTCTTATCATTTTGCTGCTGTTGTTTGTTGCACAACAAATCTCTCTTTTAACTTTTCAGATTCAGAAGTTTTCCTGAGTTGAGCGGAGAGAGCAGAATGGAAAATGCAGAGTGGCATTAGCAGACATGGAACTCAGGAGATGGAACAATAACTTGTGACTTTTTGTGTGGTACTTTTTCCACTCATTCCATTCCTCCAGTGTAGTACCAGTTTGCTCAGCTTAATGGCACGAGACAACGACCATGATGAGGACACTGACGACTTGTGAAGGAGGAGAGTGCTTTGCTCTTTGTGTTATATTATTTGTTTGTGTGTATACCACTAACTGTTGTAAGTAGAGTAGAAAATGTTTAATACTATTGTCTTGCTGTTATTATTATTATTATTATTATCATTACAGAAGCTCTGTTGTCGTTACGTTTTCTCTGTCACGCCACGCATGAATGCGAGGCAAGTTTTCTGTCGCAAACCAAACCAGACGAGAAATGCAGCAGCAGCGGTCTTCGTCATCCATGAACAAGAGCTTTGCAAGGCAAACAGAAGAGCATTTTATATATTTTATACGGATCTCATTACAAAAGGGCATTTGTTTTCCTTTTGGCAACGGAGTCACATCGATGACTACTACACACACACACAGGAAAGAGAGGGCGAGCAAGGGAGAAATAAGAGAAAGCTAAATTTAATGAGTCCAGAAAAATACGTAGGAGGAGGAAGAGAAATAGAGGAAGAGGAGCTGCTGGTGTAGTGGCCAATTTCCCGGTCTCCTCCTTCTCCACAACCTTTTTGAAATCGTTTTTTACTTTATTGTCTTCCAAACATAAATGTCCACACGACTTTCTCATTAAATGGAGCTTTATCGGGTTAAAATGGGTTTAAGATGAGAAAAGAAATCAGACTGGCTGCATTTGAAGGGAATGAATGGAAAATGAAAATGGGCTTCTCTTATTAAAAGGGGCAATGGGAGATATGGGATACGTGGAGTGTTATCGTATAAGATGGTAAAGTAGTATTCTGCTCTTTCCTCTCGTCACAGTCGATAAATTATTTGCTATAATTCTTGAAACGGATAATGTATTTTTTTCACTGTATGAATTCACGTTATGGAGGTGCTACTGCATTGCGGTACAAAAAAAAATTATTTATTTCGACAGGTGGGCATGTTTATCGTTCACTGTTAAGGTTATCTCTCCAGAGAAAACTTACAAGATGATATTCATGTCAATGAGAAACATTGTGTGTGTGTAATTTGCGTATCTGCCCATGACATTCACGCGTGGATAAGCATAAACTTATCATCAGAGATATGTAGACAGAGGCCAAGCCAGACCAAAAGAAGAAAGAAAACCTTTCATGAATGCCGGTTAGAAATCTGTCCAAGTTTCTTTGTACTTTCGTGTACCTCGTTTGTTCCAACTTGTTTATAGGAATTGTTCGTGTAGGCTGCGTTTTCCATTTCCACCATGTGAATGAATGAAAGGAACGTGTGTAGTAGTAATGACCTTGTCATGTACAGTTGAATAATAAAATATATAACAAGTGGACAAATAAATTGTGTGGAAAGATATAGTACCATTTTATTGCTATTACAGGGGTAGTGAAACGCAGGGAAAATAGTTGTTGTTGTTCGTGTAGTTTAGCTCTGATTTCCATACATTTCCAATTATCTAGCCACTTGAAAGGAGCTAATAACGTGTGAATTTATTACCAACTACTACCACCAAGAATCAAGACGTCGTGGTGTGCAGTGTACGTTTCGTGTGCTCTGGTGGTGGCGTGGTAAAAAGAAGAAATTTTTTTTTCGTACAACAGAATCAAATGAAATGCAATGTGAAAGCACCTACTGTGGAGATACAAGATAATGGTGGTACGACGACGGTACGGTTGTGACTGTGGCAAGTTGAAAAGGGAAAACGAGAAAAGTTGAAGTTGCATATAAAGATTTTCTAGTTTGTACAGTTTACATCGTTTGGAGTGTTTTCATTAAATTACTTTGGTTTCGTTGCTGTTTTTTCAATGAATGCTGTATAATGCTCGGACGGAACTCTAAAAGAGTTAATAATTATAGTAGTAGGAGAAAACGATATGTGCAGTTATACCAACTTAGCTAAGTTGTTTTTAAAATGTGCTTGTCTTGTTGTGTACGTACATATATGACCGATATAAATAACATGTAAACGTATTTTTTCGGGTAATTAAAATATATATGCATACATAATTCAAAATGCACTGCAAACTCACAAAACAAAATTGTTATTACTGAAACCGTTCCTTATAATATAAAATGTTTTTTAGTGTAATGAAATTAGTTTCCGATCGATTTCTCACTTTTTTACTAGAAAATTAATGAAACTTATTCACCAATAATCTACATAAGTGAAATAAGGAGTAACAAATAACGGGTTATAAATATTGCATACACTGATACGCCATGAAATGGTCTAGAAATAAAAAGCTAATAGAGCGTACTTATTCTCTATCTATCATCCACGTTCTTTATGCTCATGTTAGAAAGATAAAGTCTACTGGTAGTTGATCCTTTTTTATTAAACGGGTCGGCTAAAACAATGTGATCCACACCTCCATCAAGAACATCATAAGCGTCTTTCCAGGCAGACGAATTATCAGGGTGACTCATTTCAGTGTTTTGGAGTTCATTAAAATCATTATAATGAATTAAATCATCGCGACCACTGTCTGGATCAGTATGTAAAACCATGGTACGTATATGACGCGGTATTTTCTTTTTAGTCTGCCAGTGACGAATACCCTTGTGAACTTTAACTTTGAAACGCTGTAGCCATATTGGAGGACCAAGAATCCTACTTTCCAGAGCTTCACTGTAGGCCGACGTAAGCCAGCATATTGCAGACGTTAGTACCAAAAGAAACTGAAAATTTATTTTCATAAACAGACTACGATATGTGTTTCCTCATCTTCTATTAACTTTCAGTAAATTCTGTTTAATTGTCGGATCAAAACTTACTGCAGCGATTAAAAGAGAGTCTTGTTTTGGACATAATCCCAACTCCATCATGTCGTACTTTGAATACGTGGCACCGTCAATAGTGAAGCTGGAATCTTCTGGAAAAGGCAGGTGTTTGGCGTAATTGGCATATCTATTAGGTACGGAAAAAGCAAACGCACAACCAAAATTCAAATTGGAAAATAACTTAATAGTTGTATTGTCCGGATTGGATGTTGGTGGATACAGGGCATTTTGTAAATGTGTTGAAACCTAGTAGAATACAATATATCTTTATTTAGGGTTCTCAGTTTATCAATATAATTCTGTAAAATCATCCGTTGCAGCTGAATATTATTTACCCTGTGGATAAATGCAGAGTAGAGAGTTGTTAGACAAATGGTGAACAATATGAGACCAATGAATCCAAACCCAAGAGATATCTACACAGGAAAGTCCACCCTATTAATTTATTATCACGACGTTACCACTCAAGTAATTGTATAATATGTTATATGCAATTTATATTTTCTCTCAGTAAAGTTTAATGATTCTACTCACTAGTTGAAACTTTCTCCGACATCTCCTTAAAAAGCAAGCAGACACCAAATGAAAAACGCAAAAAGATCCAATGACGCCCAAAATCGATAACTCCACAATTTCAATATCAATATTGCGAGACAATCCAAAATTTACGCCATCCTTGTTCCAATCTCTTCGCTCGTACAACAACCTTCCAACAGCTGTATCCCTTAGTTTGGTTCCTTCAAAATATGGTCTATTTCTGTCCTTAGTACTGGCAAGTACTGGGAAAGGATCTCTTCCCTCAATTATGCGCTGCCATCTTTCGTCTGAAGTCTCCACAATAGAAAGGTAGAATGCTGACAGACCTAATAATACCTGGGGTTAAATGGAAACTGTTGTATAAAAATTTTTAATTAAGGAAAATAATGATAACTGCTACTCATTTTACACATAGCTGAGCGTACAATGATGAAAAAACACAGGCATGTCATAGGAGAGATACGCTGATAGTTTCCTAGTACTTCTTTGATTGCAGGACTACCATCTTCTACAAAATTCAAGGAAGCAAGTTCAGCTTGATCTCTACTATCTGTATTACTATTTCTTGCCACATTTACAATCGTATTTTCCTTCGAATTTGATCTATCTGTCATCATTACACCTAGTTTAAAAGAAATGTAACGAAAATGAATTATCAAAGTGATCATCTATAAATCAGCATAAATGCTTTCTTGGCTTCAACGAGAGGAAACCATTTTTGAAGTCTTAGAACTAACCTTTGAAACTGTTATCTGAAAGGTCTGGACTAACACGTTTCATCTAATACGATACACGATACACTATACAGCCCTGGTGAAATTTCTCCAAAAAGGTGATACGTTCACCTGTGTAGGTATTTTCATTTCTGGTCGCAACGGGCGTTAATGGTACGGAATCCAAATGCAGATGCATGCATTATTCCCACACACTCCACCGCTGATTATGGAAAACTAAAATAAACATATTTTACATTGGTTACTGATCTTTTCATTGAACTAATTGAACCTTATAAATATAATAAATCTTTTGATTATCTCCGCAGAGTTGGACTGTTCTTATATCTAGTCGAGTGTGCAATTGATAGCTGCAAAAATGGTTCCAGCAGGCAAATTTCCATGACCATTTATTGCAAAACTAATAAAAATTAGGAAGTAATCCTGAGGCAAAAGTGTCATCATCATATAGGACTGGCTTCCGTTCTGGGTGTAGGACGCTGGAAATTCCGAAAAGTAGAATAAGTGAAAACTCCATTAAGAATTGGAAATTTGTACTTCCGAGTAGACGCTGTACGTTGAAACAGATTATACCTATCACTCTGATGCATTGGGATTTTGGGATCCTTTGTCTTTGTTCATATCGCTGGTCTATTTATGGCTGATACTGGGAACCCCGTTGAAAAGCGCGAAACTCATAAAACTAGATCAGAAAAAATGCAAAAGCTTCAAGCACATTTTTAACGCTGAATCCCGATATTTTTCCATCATCATTATTGTAGTAATCACAACCCAAAACTGACCGCTCCCACCTGGACACCCGGGACAGCAACATCAAACAAATTTTTGAGCAGGTGGGTGCACCACCTTTAGATTGGCATTCAAACTTCAAGTAGCGTTCAACGCTGTGAACATAGCTTATAAAAACGTAAAAAACGGTTAGAATTAATCCACCTAACCATCAACCTAAATATTTAAACTAAAGAATCTATAAATAACACTTTTTCTTTTTTCTATACCACTTTTATTAGTCTCATCATCTATTCCAAGACGATATACAATAATACAATCAGTGTTGATTATGCCTAAATCGACGGATTGTGCTGGTAAGGCTCCAGAAGAAGGCACAGAAAAAAAGCCTGCCTGTAAGGCGTGCTGTGCATGTCCTGAAACCAAGCGGGTGCGTGATGATTGGTAAGTCAGAGGCAAATTTCCTTTACTTTTATTTTATCAAAATATTTGAAGTAAGTATGAAATCTTTTGCAGAATTCTACCTTGCTAAAATATTGGATGCTGCAGCACACTGCGAGAAGTATTAGCGAGTATGAATGAACTATGAAGACATCGTAGTTAATCCATATTTTATCGCAGAGATTCTTTTTTGAATGTTTTTAATCTGTTTGTAAAGTTTTTCGACAGAGAAACATCTTTATGTCATCATGTTCCTAGTCAGAGCGTTAGTGTAAAGAATAAAATATGTACACGTATGTAAAAACTTTTACTATCTAAATGCATAGCACGTCGACGTCGTAGTTATTTCTCGCATTTTAAATAATTATTTTAATTAAGAGTGTCTCAACATTTATTCATTCCAAATATTTTTCTTCATAGCTTAAATATTTTTACATTGAATTGGATTTTATTGTTATGCACTTAAATTTAAACCACCAATAAGGTGAATAGATTTTTTT
>JAHZMZ010001722.1:0-12435 GCA_027743805.1 Lepidocyrtoides sp. E14
ATTGTTACCGTTTTGCACATACGGTGTGAAGAATTGTAGTATTGTTACCTCCATCTTCAAACCTCTTCTTAAAAGTTTTTACAGAAGACGTTAGCTACAAAATATTATGTATATCAAGTTTTCTTTTAAGCTGCCTTAATAAGATATACATATCTGTAGTTTTTTTAAAATCTGCCTCTATTGCATTTTTTTTCAAGAATGAATGTTGCATTATTGTCGGAAATAAATAAGGGTAGCATTTAAGCGAACAGTGCGCACGTTTTACTGAATTAAGCTGAAGAAGAAACTCGTTTGGATTATTGTTGCAAAATGAATTATTCATCATCATTTGCTGCTCTGCTATGCATCCTCTCACCACTGCACTGCACTTATTCTGCTGATTGATTATAGTTCAGAAGCTTAGTATTTTATATAATTTTTATTTCTCTCAGTGCAATCAAATGGTGGGAGTGTGAGAGGATGCACGTCGTCAGCATTATAAAAGAGCGTTAAAATCGTCAATCTAATAGGATAAATGTGTGTGTGCATTTTATTTTGCTATTAGGATACCTTAAATTCTTCAATTGAGTAGCATTTTAAAGCCTGCATATTTCAAAATATCAGCAGTACTTGAACTATTAAGGAGATGCGTACAATTGCACGTTTTACGGTTAAAAACCGTAAGTACTTTTTGGCTGAATATTTATTGGAACAGTTTAAAAAATATACGTGTAGGTAATTTAATGACAGTCTAGATTCTTGTTAAAGCTTCTTTTTACATAATAGCAGCAATAAAAATAACAATAAAAATTCGAATGTGACGATTAAAGAAAACCGTAATAATAATAATATGACAAGTACAAGGCGTTTAAAGTGATATTTATTGTTTCATTGCCATTTTTTCTTGTTTACTGGGCAGGTATTAAAATTCTTTTTGATTTTTTCTTTTCTAGTTTTTCCCTTGATTTTCTTACATTCTTCACGGTAAATTGATAAGTTTTGTTATTTGAATTGAATGCAAATCGATAATTTCTTGTTGCTACTTGTACTTCAGCTCTTTTGAGTGTTTTGTAAATTTATATAAATTGGCAACGACTATATATATTTTGTATGGTCATTGCCAGATACAAAACAGACAAAACCATTAAACAAGACTGACTAACTGGTTCAAATTGTGAAATAAAGCGAATAAAACTTATTCTTGAATGTTTTTATTCAAAAGTACAAGTAGAAAGATCTGTCTGCTTTTATTATTTTTGTGAATGAGCCGTGTTGACGGTTGTTGTGGCACTGGCAAGTGACCTGCTGATTTAGATTTAGTTGAAAGGACTACCTAGCTAGCTATCCACTTCCACTCACGTAATGTGTAGATTTTTTTTACACAAATAAAAGTACATTTGTTGACTTTTTTAACTGTTTCAATAAACTACTTGTTTATTAGCATTAAGTAGACATTGATGGCGAGTCTGATGTTTCTTGATGATTGTTAACGATGACCACTGACTTGTTCAGTTGACTGGATTCTTTTTCATCCCTTTTTACTCGACTTCATCTCTTATACACAAAGCTTGTTATATCATATCATTTCATTTGCTGGTTAGGTGATTCTTGATTGTGATTAAGATTGCCAGAGACATCACTTCAGCAGTAGGAGCAGCAGCATGGCATGATCATCATGGATGGAATATAAAGGCTGGTGAGTAGTGCTGACTTGACTTGACTGACTGACGTTACCTGCTGACATCATGCCTCCACATCATCTTGATGAAAACAAGTTTAGTTTCAATTTAGCAATGAAAAAAAAGAGTTTTGAACCAGTTTTCATCATTCATCGCCCTTAAATACAATACATTTTTTTCTCTCTTTTAGCTTGTCCATTAAGTGTGGATAAAAGTGTAATGGATATGTTTGTACCAAACAGTAATTTTCCGACCATTAACATAATTCTTCATCAGCAAGTATCATTGCTGATTTTTATTTTATTTTAAACACTAACACTAAAACTTAAAACTTTGAATTTATATATATTATACAGAATAAAATGTTTTTTTTTTCTCTTATTTTCTTTGCAAAAAAAACCGTTTATATTCCTCTTCTGTTTTAAAAGTTTTTTGCAGTAATTTTGTATTCCGATCCAGTATGCTTTGTGCAAATTGCAAAAATGTTTTCCTCTCTCATCGCTCACTTATTACTACAGCTACGCTTACCATTTCCTTTTTCATTGTTGCACCACTTTACTCAACTCTTTTTTTATAATTGCCAATTGGTTTTAGAAGTTGCATTCTTATCAGCAATCACCATCATCATCATATTATCATCAGAGTAACAATGAGCTTAGAAAAACCCCGGTTAGCTCTAGGTATAGCATTAATGAATACATCCTCATTTGTCGACAATTCAACAGCATCGGAAAACGGCAGATGATACTGCTACTACTACTACTACTACTATTACTATTACTGATGCAAACTAACGATAATGATAGGCACGTTTAGATAAGTGCATGATAAACGCAGTAGGCAAGCGGCATAGCTACACAATTTTTTTTTCCAGCAGACCAAAAAATCGCAATGAGAAAGAAAAAAAAAACACTATTGCTTTGGTAATATGCTGCTTGCTACTAGATCTGTAAAGTGTAATGGTTTGCTGTTTCTGTTTCGTTTAGTTTAAAAAACACAATTGCAGTATTTAATACGTAGGGCACGTAGCATGTTAAAAAAGGAGACTGCCCACAAGAGAAGAGAAAAAAAAACTGCAAAATAACTGCGTTGTGTAGTGCAAAATGGATGTAATCCTTGCTACTGATTAAAATTGAGCAAAACTCTTGTGATCACCACCACTCTCATTTAATACCACATTTGTACATTTTCTGCATTATTCATCAAGTATTTCTCTCTTTTTTTTTAAAAAAATATATACTTATGTATATTGCATATATGTATTTGAGTGGTTGAAAGTATTTAACATTTTACCAGAAGAAAAAAAATTACGTAATGATATGGTTAAGTAAATGGATTTTGATTGTTGTTCAGACTTGTAACTTTTATTATTTTTCTAAATTCTTTTCCTTATAAATTTCAGGATGGAGCTGGCTGCCAAGCTGAATTTAACCGACACTCAGGTCAAAACGTGGTATCAGAACCGACGGTAAGTGCAGAGAAATGTCTATGTGTAATGTATATATATTATGCATACCTATATTTTACTTAATGTGATGTGATGATCATCATTTACTTCTGTGGAAGTTGATACTACTGCTGCTATTATATTACTTTTAGAAGAAATTACAGAAGTGTAATTAAGTTTTAGCATTTTTCCTACCATATTCGATATAATTATTATCCATCCATCCAAGCTCATTATGATGATGATTCCCGTATTCATATCATATCGTTATGGTTATAATGTGTAATTATTATCAATGCAGGGAAGCTTTAAGTATACCTAAGTTGTATGGTATAAAAAATGTGGAAAGAGTTGTGCGACAACCGCAACTAGGAGCAATTATTGTTTAGGAGAGAAAATTACATGCATTTATTTGTGATTTACATTGCAACAACATAGGCAGAGGAATGGGAAGCATACTATTGGAGGTATGATGGTGAGGAGACCATGATTTTGATCAAGGAGAGATAAAAAAGGGAACATAACATGAGCATTCGTTGCAAAATGTTTGTAAACTTTAATAGTTTTTATTTAGTACTATTTAATTATTTATTTATTAGATGATCAAAAGAGAATGCATGCTAGAATTAATTTTATTATAGACATTACTCTTTTTTCTGCGCGATAAAATTGCAAAAAAAGGTATTATTAAACACAGGTATTAGTACTATTTAATTATTTATTAGATGATCAAAAGAGAATGCATGCTAGAATTAATTTTATTATAGACATTACTCTTTTTTCTGCGCGATAAAATTGCAAAAAAAGGTATTATTAAACACAGGTATGTACAGTACGTAGTAAAAGAATGGTGGTTGCCTGCTGCATGTGGGTAAAAAGTGAATAACAGGTGTACTCTGTGGAGTGATTGTTTAGGCTAAATTATATTATGCAAACGTTTTCATGATAAGGAAAGTAGGAACGAACGTAATAAAAAGTAAATAATAAAATGTTACAATAATTAACTATGAAGAAGGCTTTTTAACAAGATTGATCAGATCATCAGCATTATAAAAGAAGAAGTATGTGGCTAGTAGTGTAGGCACAGGCAGACAAATCTGTAAGTATATCTCTGAATGTTCATTGTGTGCGGCTACTGCGGCTTTTCTTTCAGCTGCTGCTTGGATGTTGGGTTGTTACTGAAAAGAATAAAAATCTCAACAGGTGAATAATAAAAAGACGCTTGTGGTGCTAGTTAAGAAGATCTGGTTAACTTTTTTTCAAAAGAAATTTTACAAATATCTTCTAGAGTCAGCCCAACCTAATTCATTCCTTCTATGAAATATGGATAAAGTCGCAACTTTTCAGCATCTATCAATGCCTATCTTTTGACTCCTTTTACTTTAAAAACGTTTTGACTTTCAATTTATCCAAAAAATATTTACCGCTTTTCTGGTAGAAAATCGATACAATTTTATTCTTTCCTCTCCTTCCTCACCTGCTACTATTACCTTGTTAATTTGCTTTCTCACAGAGCAGCGGTGTTAAATCCTTATTGCTTTTCACTAGAAAAGATCAAGGAGGCAAACTGCCACTGCCACGCACCAATGATCGAAATATTTATATCATCATCCGACCATCCTAAGAGAAAAATATTTAAAAAAGCCTTATAGAAATGAATTAGATGTAACGGAGTTCATGGATGCCACTTTCATTTGACCAACACGTTTTACTCATGAAAAAGCTGTGTAAGTAAATATGCACGTACTGGCTCGACAAAACAATGAAGTAGCGTACGTAGCAATATTTAACAACTCTCTATAAGCTAACAAGCAGTTAAACTATGTATTTACTAGCCATGATGATGTAGCTCCTCTTGTAAAGCACATGTACTTATTCATAAAAAGTACTCTTCTTCTTTTGCATTGTTGGTTTATTTTTTTGTGCTATTCTGCACTAATTCAATAAAACAACCATCAGGGAGTAGGAATGTTTTATTAGGTAAACTAATAATAATTGTAAGAGTTTTTTTGCATGATACAAAGCTTAAATAGCATGCAAGCATGACTGCATGATCCTATCATCATTATTATTATTATATCACATCACATGTCTGTCGGTATATTTTTTTCAAAATTAAAATAAATCATGTATGTACCAGTCGGTCAGACAACCAGAAAACTTGAGAGCAGGTAGCTAGCTACATGGATACATAATATTATGTTAGGTACCTAGTTAGGGAGCCCTCTTCACCAATTTGTTCTATAATTTTTCCATCTTATTATTCTGCCAACTTATTATTGTTAAATTACGTAGCTATTTAATTCTTTAAACGAGGATAAACTGAAGGTTATCAAATAATTGGTAATCTTCATTTTGATTTCAACAGCAAAGGTTTTTTTTAAATACAAAAGTTAAAGTTTAGTTCAATTTAATCAGTGAAGACTCATAACAGCCAAAGGATAAGTATGTAGTTCTTTGCCCAAAATAATAGTTTAGTTTTACAAATCGCTTTTCCTTCAGCACTACACACGCATTGAACTATTTTAATTTTCAACTGTAGCCAAATTAAGATAATTTAAAACACGCTATAAATTCTAGCTGTAAAAAGTGCAATATTTTGCCCTCAGAAATTCTTAAAATTCCTGCTGCTAAAGTTGCTGCCGTTGAGTAATTGAATTTACATGATAAGCTTACGTGCAGATTTTCAAATGAGAAATAATGTGTACGTACATACATAAATTAGTCACGATTAAAGTTTAATATTCCAACTTTTCCCAAGACCGTCACTAATGCTTACATTGTAACATATTCTTTGTCTCGGACATGCCTTACATTACATTATTTACGATTTCAAGCAAGTTTATCTCCAAGTCATCATAATAATAGGTGGTTGTGCTACTGCTGCTCTAAAACTGCTACCACCACTACGTATGGCAAAAATTAGTAGCTATTAAATTCATTTAAATGTACACTTTCTGTGACATGAGCTAATCTATCTGTACAATGAAATGAGAATACTCCGTAGAAAATGGGAAATTTTCAAAAATCTATAATAAAAAGTAAGCGCAGTATACTTTATATAGGTATATGTAGTAGTAGGTAGCGTTTATATTATTGCTGCATATATCATGTTGCATGACTTACTGTAATTGTTTGCTTAATTAACCCATTACCGTTTGTTAGTGCAAGAGCATTACTTATAGGGAAAACAACGCAAACACGCAAGGTAATAACATAAGTAGAATCAGAGAAACATGTGTATTTACTTCACTTTTAAACTTATAGAGGTTTGTTTAGCCTTACAACATAATATAATTTTAGGTAAAAAAAGCCTTGTAACTTTTCTGCTACTCTTTTGTATTTTATTTCATTTTTATACAATTCTCTTTTGGCTCTGTCTGATGATGGGCACTTTTTCACTTTTCCACCCGAGGCAAACCATTCCTACTAAATAGGCAGGTGGCATTATTCTATGGATGATGTGTATTCTCTCCTTTTTCTTCTTTTTTAGTCTAAATGAATAACAGCTACCCCTGCCAAAATCAACTAAACCACATGAGTTAATTAGTCGGTCACCTTATTCTTTTCTTCCATTTAGATATAAAACATGCATCCACATAACATAATGTAATGTAATCTTAATGATTCGTTATTTCTTTTTCTTCTCCTCCCAAAAAAGAGAAAAGCCATTAGGAACACTAATACAAACTGTTAGTGAGAGTGTAGTAATCACAGGTGCTAATGCATCTAAATTTACCTGTTTTCTTGAGAAAAAAAGAGATTTTCCTTTTAACGTTTCGTGGAAAAATCAAATCACGTTAGATTACATACATAGTACTTTATATAGGTATATGTAGCATCATATGTACACATATCTGGCTTAAAAATGAAGAAGTATGTTTGCATTTAAAGTAGCATTGCAAAAAGTGCTTAATTTTTTTGTAATACGTGACCGTACAATCGTTTCCCTAATCAAATGCTCATTTAAATCTGACATAAACTGAAAAATACTTGTGTCCGGCTAATGAGCTGCTTTTTTGGTGGTGATATGGTAAGAAAATTATTTCAAAACAAAAAATGTTTTCCACACTTGCTTGCTACTATCTGTATTGTGGCGTATTTTTGATGATGCTCATAATGAAATGGGCCGTGTCCACCATTTTTTTCTTCGTTGTGAGGTTAATTGATAGTTGTTAGCGCATTTTATTATCAATCGTAGCATCTAAATGTCAAAAACGCTTCATCGTCGTCAGCATCATCAGGGGCAAGGTAAAGAGGTAGAAAAAAAGATAAAGACGGATGATGTTAATAGTAGCAAGAGCACATCACTATCACACGTGTAAAAAGTTCCATTGATGACTCAACCTTTAGAATAAATGCTTAATTTTGTTATCTTCCTCTAGAACAAAGTGGAAACGTCAGACGGCTGTGGGCTTGGAGCTTTTGGCTGAAGCGGGTAATTACGCAGCTCTACAGAGAATTTACTCTGCTGCCCCGACACCGCCCCCGTTCTCGCCATGGGCGCAATTTGACGCTGCCGCGAGACAAGCTGCTGCAGCTGCCATACCTAAACCTATGCCGTACAGGTAAAGCGCAAAAAATAAAAATGTATTTTCCTTCCCTTTTCATTCCTAATGTGTTTTTAAAGCTATATATATGGAAACTGAGACTAGAATCAGAAAAAAATGACAATTGTCTGATGGGTTTTTAATAACAATTACACATGTAAACTAATGAGCTGAAATTGTCGTTTTGTTTTTTTTCCGGCAGATTATATCCCAGCCCATTTCCCTCCCCGGCGGTTGCCATGGCAGCTGCTTTAGCAGCTCAGCAACCCATTTTACCTGCTTCCACCTCCCTACAAAGCTTATCAGCTTTTTATAATCATCAAAACAATCCCGCTGCTGCACAAGCGGCCGCAGCAGCAGCGGCTGCGGCTGCTGCCGGAGTTTCAGCAGCAACCACCTCATCCACCAACCAGTGCAAGTCCGGCTAATAGTCATTCCTCACCGGGCGCTAGCCAAAATAATGATGAGCCTGATGACGCTCCGTAATAGAAAAAAATATATTTACGTAAAGAAAAAAAACAATTTATTAAATTAACCGTAAGATATATTAATTGCCTATTGTTTAAATGCGTATTTAAATGAATCATCTCACATAAAATAACCCATTCACCAAAATGTAGATTATCTATATAATATTATAATTTTAAAAGAATAACGTGAGCATTAAATTACAATTAACCTTGTATTTTGCATGCTTCTGTACTATTATTTATGTAGCTAGCATGCTGTAACATGCAAAAAAATGTAGTTGTAATTTGCTGGCATTATAGCACAGTAGGTAAGTTAGTAAATATGTTAGTAAGGATGTGCGTGCATTTACATGTACGTATTTATATACCTAAATGAAAATACATTTTTACCTTTGAACATTATTGTCTTTTAGGGAAAGGAAATGGTTTCACAAAATTTCCCAGGGCATAGACTAATCATCATTCATTCATATTTATTTGTTCATGTTGAAAAACTAGAAATTGATCAATTTACAACACGTCATGCAAAGCATTTGTTTGGTACATACCTACATGGGTGCATATATCTGGCAAAATGAATGATGAAAATTAAACGAAAAAGATATAGCTGAAGGTAAACCTCGGATAATATTTGAATTCGNATTAAACGAAAAAGATATAGCTGAAGGTAAACCTCGGATAATATTTGAATTCGCTTTGATTTAAAACAATATAAATTTGATTTTTTGAAATACACTGTGCAGCTTTAAAATTTTATGTGATACGCATTACAAATGGTAATTAGATGTCATTTCTAAAGCTTATGATGAAAAATGCCCCATAAAAATGAATGATTACATTTAAAACACAGATTTTCTTTCTAGATGGAAAGTATTAAAGTGCTAATACTGTTTCAAAATTATTAATTATTTTTGCCTAAAGCGCATTTATATTTTGTTAATCAATGTAATTAACGAGAAGCTAACTGCAATTGTAAACATGCCAAGATAGAAATTTAAAACTTCTATTTATGCCCAGAAGCATTTATTTTCTGCAAAATCTGATTAAAAGTATAAACTCAGTATGGATCGTTTGTTATTCAATTTAACATGGAGATTAGATTCTTTAAAAAAAATATCCAAATGCATAAAACAACCGTTTCAAGCATGTGATCAATTATTCAGTATCAAATAAGCATCTTATAGAAATAATATTCATCAACACACAACACACTGTTCCTGCAACAAGTAAAGTTAAACCAAAACCATTTATTTCTCATTTTACAGTGTTACAGTGTACTAGCTCGCAAAAATGGTAATATTATTGAGCAAAGCTTGCTTTAGAGCTGTTCCCCATTACTTTTGCAGATAAAGATGCCAAGATAAAACCCTACATCCAAAAAAAAACAAAACAATTAAATAAACCAAAGCATAATATTTATTAGCTACGTGCTTTTTTTTCGGTTATCAATGCATTTGATCATCCTCCTCGTTTACAAAAAGTGTTATGTTAAAGTAGCAATTATTCTGCTTCATTGCTAAACTAAAACATAAAAAATGTTGTTGTTACTAAAACGTGTCAAGTGAAAATTACAGTAATCACTACAATTTTTGTCTATAGCTACATAAGTGGATAAAATATAACCGTACCTTTAAAAACAATTTAAACCTAATTAACTACAAAAGTTAATATGCATTGCGATTTATCATTTATTTTGTGCCATTTTGCTATTAGGATATTATGAAGATACATAATATTATATAGAAGGTAAAAAAAAGTCGGCAAGGCTTATTTCATGAAGAAATCACTATATACGTTATACATTATTAAGAGCTACCAATTTCATGAACATTTTTTCTCTCTAATGAACTAAAAACAAGTTAATATAATTATTGCTATTTGTAGAGCTATTGGTTACATGTACTTACATGAACTACTACTACTATGATTATTAAAAAATATTTGTGAAATTATGAAGTATTGTAAATATAAACAAACATTTAAGATAAGCCAGAACAATGTATTAGTATTAGTAAATTAATTAATATTTTTTAGGTTTACGACAGTGTAAAATATAATAATATGCAAATGATAAGAAATGAATGAACGCAAAAATATAAATTAACAGTTTTACTAACAAATCATTCCCAAAAAGAGACACACTTTGTATTTGAAACCGCTATTTTTTCTGCTGCTAACGTTCTTGAGTTTAGGAGCAAAAATATGATTTGGAGTTGTCATGTAAGCAGGATTTCAGGTGATGAGGCTTTAATATTGGTCCCGTGGTAGAGTTACTATGATTATCATAATATTATATACGTACACAGTACACACACATATATATATCTAATATAATACAAACTAATGCTACACTTTATATGATAAGCTATGTATGTATTTACTATTGCTCTGAATTTGATGTTGATGATGGAAAATCAAGCTGATAATATAAAACTGAAAAAGGAAAAGAAGCAAAATAAAAAAAACAAACAAAAATATTGTTGAAAACATTTATTCGATTTATCTTTCAAAATTCATTTATCATACTAAACTGCTAGTTTTGCATGAAGAGTTAAGTATTTTTTTTCACGTTTGTGCATGATTTCTTCATTATTATCCTGTCATCGTACGTAAAAATGTGCATGTAAATACATACAAAATCTGTTTGGTCTTGAATCAGCTTGCTTTACTAACGGCCCTTCTGTTATTGAAAAGCTGCCAACTTTATTGCATGCAGTCATTAGTCACAATTTCTTTTTTTTTCTCTCAATGCATCTTGCACCTTCAGTTTACTTTCAATGTCGACAAAATGAGATTTTAATCTTCTACGTAATAATAAATATTTTATTGGAAAATCATAGGAATTAACGTGTTCGTTGAAGCCTCTAAGAATATTAGATTATATCAAGTAAATAAACAAGCCGTCTATTTGTTATCACTTGCTTGTAAGGAAGAATATAAAAATGCATACCTATTTCACCTTGTGTGCAAAAAAGGTGCTAGATGAAGAGAGAGAGAGAGTCGCAGGTGCTTACAAGAAGCTAAAAAAACAACAATGAACAACTTACCTTCTAAATACCAGTAACAACATATTGGTATTTTGTAGAGAACAAAGAGCTATTACTGTCTGTTTGTTGACTACACCTCCTTTTTTTGCATTTCATAATAATCTGCGGGTTGATCTACAAGCTTTAATTTTACAAAGACATAATTATAATAATTATTAATGAACTTATTAAGCAGAAAAGCAGTCAATCATTTAATTAAAGTGCTTTAACAGTTACAAAAGTTATACCAGCAAAGCTTTGTTTTTTTTTGCATTGCACTTTTGTGTTTTAAAATTTCCGTTTTCCTGCTGTTGTTGAGCTGTTGTAATCAGCTTGCAAAATCAATAGTGGTTCAACAAAATTACGTACATTTTATTTATAAGCTCTTTCATGTCTGTTGTTTATTGGGTCAATTAGAGGAATTCATTCGCCACCTCTGTGTCTGCGTTTGCTTCTGAGTCTGAGTCTGGTTATGATAATTTTACCTGCTGCTAATTTGTATATTTTTTTACTTTGTATTACTAAATTGGTCCATAATAAAAATCTATTTTGTATTGTTGTTTAAGGACGTGCTAATGCAATCAAAGAAATCAAAACGACAATCAGTAAATTATCTACTTATTATTATAAAAAAGCAATATTAATGGTAACGACAAGCTGAGCTGAAAGTGTTGATACCACTTTATTACTGCTGCTTATAAATATTAACTCTTTGATGAGATGGGAAGTAAGTAGGTTTTTGGTCACTTCCTCTGTTGAAGTATGCAAAAGAGGTGAAGTTTGCTGGTTTACTTTTTATTAGCGTTTTATTATATGATAAATGATGAACAAAAATAATAATCATGAGGTTGAATGTCGACGTCAAGGAAAACGGGGAAACTTGAGATGCCCAAGGAAAAATTAGGAATTTTGATGAATTTGCTTTTTATTACGATAAGACAATAAACAACTTTGCAAGGAATGTTATATCTTACCAAGAAAACCGAATAGTAGACATACATATTTAAAACGCTGACGTTGACTACGATTCATTATAGGATTTTTACTATTGTGGATCATTATTATCTTTAGTGAGAGTGGGGGGTGATTCATTCCAAAAAATTTTAATTTGGTTAAAAAGTTTATCCATTTGGCATTCAGTATCATGTATTTGAATTTTACAGCAATAACTATACAAAACCCTCAATTCTCCTTTCCATGCATTTCATCAAATATCAAAGGCGTCAGTAATTAGCGCAAGTCGCATCATCTTTCAACCCTTTAGTTGATACATGTTACGTAAAG
>JAHZMZ010001723.1:0-11319 GCA_027743805.1 Lepidocyrtoides sp. E14
TCTTGCTCGCTCAACCGTCTTTTAAAAAATAGAGCTCACGGCTCGCTCGCCGCTTGCCACTTCCGAAATATTGTGCTCGCTGCTCGCTCAATACTCGCCCTTCATGAAAAATGAATAGAATTTTCCGCCTTACTTGCAATTATTAAGCGTGCAAAAGTTATATTTATGACCCGTAAACATTACGTTATGCATTTCGAAGACAAAATTTGACTATAATCATGTATTCGGTATTCTAAAGGACGCGTTTTTTTCAATTTGAGCTTCGTAGCTCCAATGCAAGTTTGCTCGTTACTTGCCTCGGCCTCTCCCCAAATAATCTACTCGCTTGCCGCCATTATGTAGGGTCGGAAACACGACTCGTACTCGAGCGAGTAACGAGTAGCTTGCCTTTTTGAGTCCCGTTGCACATGTCGAATAGGAACCGATAATTTTCCTACTGTGTAAGGAGTCATACCTTGTTATTTTTATCACAATTTTTATGGGTCATGTTCCGACTAGATAACTAGAGATAGTTTAATTGCCAAGGGGTCATCAAAAAAGAACTGAATATGTAGCGCTGTTTTGCACGATAGATGTTTAAAGGTAGATTTGTTTCGTCAGCCGGGGTTGCATTCATAAATCATTATTAAATCGTTAAACATGCAATTCGTGTAGGACCTTGAATTCGTCAGCCGGGGTTGCATTCATAAATCATTATTAAATCGTTAAACATGCAATTTGTGTAGGACCTTGATGTTCTCCCTAGCATGCTGGAATAAACCTCTGGATGAGATATATAAAAAATATGGGGTTCATAAAGATGACCGGTCACCACAAAGTCCATTCATTAAAATGTGCATAGGTCGTGAACAAGCACATAACAAACACACTGCCGTTATCCGATCCAGGTACCTAAGCAGCAAATGGAGTAAAAATGATGACTGGATTGAAAAAGATAAGAGGAGGTTCGCCCAATTTCTTCGCCAAAGCAAGGAAGCTGCTGAAGCAGTTGCCGTATTGCAACAACCACCATCTCATTGTTACAAAAGTATTGAAAAAGAAAGATTTGACCCAATCTATCATGAAGAGCCTCCAGTCATCCCTACAAGGAAGAGCAACACAATTGTCAAGTTACTCAAAATTGGGACGTCAGTTGCAGTTGGTCAACTGCCTGTAATGAACATTTATTCCTCCACCACCGCCTATCCGCTCATTCCAATCTATTCTCGATGAAGTTAAAACAAAAAAATCAAAGCTTCCACTTGTTATAGGTGCCATTAAAAGCCTTTAAAATGTCTAGGATTCATTTGTAAATAACACTGTTATTAGTTCTGTCATTGTTTCATCGATAAGCTCACTGAAACTATACTTTGGTTTGTAAACCCAAAGTCTGAAATAAATGCCCTTGGTTTCACACGACAATTTAACTCTTGACGAACTTTATTGCGACTGCACAACTTTACACGACTAGTGACAAGACTTTCACTTTGCGGAGAGAAACTGATTTAACTCTTAACGAACTTTATTGCGACTGCACAACTTTACACGACTAGTGACAAGACTTTCACTTTGCGGAGAGAAACTGACAACTGAACTAAAATCACGATCAGCAGCCCTATTTATAACCTTCTGTGACCTCTAAATGCACTTCTTCACATCACCGCGCCGCTGACGTTCCTTTCGCAGAATAACAGCAAAAAAAACTATTTCCTTAGCAACGAAGATGAAATACAATAATACAGGCTAAACAAATATACAGAAAATAATCGCACCTTCAAGGTGCATTTTACACAGAAAAAATACAATTGCATCTTCCAAACGCATTTACACTATTAGAAAGCAACTGATAAAATTACACCTAACATCTGTACTATGAACCAGAGGTTCCAACAGTATATATTGTCGGTTCTTCAAAATGTAATGATAGTCAGAAAATGTCTGTACTACATTACGTTGTGCTATAAACTTAAAAAAATAGAGAAGAAACAAGAATTGCAGAAAAGAAAGTAGTGGTATAGCACCAGCCGGAGCAATTTTCTCGGTAGCCACTAATCCTAGGATGAGATCCTAATTCCTATAAATTCCTATTCTACCACCATGTTTCTTGAAATCAATTCCTTCGAGAGAATGGTCCATTCTCTTCACTCACTCGCTCACTTGGTAAGTACGTACCTAAACATAAAATCATCATCATCATCATCATGAAGACCTTCTTATTTAGCGCTACTGTTATAACAGACAAGTACATTACACAACGGATGGATAGATAGCAACAAAGTATTTTCAAACTGTGAAGTTGTTCTGGTGGTGGAGGTTCAACTCTTTTCTTCTTCTTCTTCTTCTTTACACACATTCACTCTATTTCCTACTTCCTCTTTTGAACATGTACACACATGTACACAGAGAGACATATATACTCTCTTGCAACATAATGTGATTTTCCCTGCTTTCTCCATCCGATTTCTTTTCCTCTCTCTCTCTTGCCACTGCTTTCGCCACTTTAAACAGAGTACTGGATTGAATGTGTAGGAGGAAAGTCAGTTGTAGTATAAATTCAACAATGCTTTCGTAACAACACAAGTAATAATACTATTGAAACTATTGAAGTGAGTACTATATACTGACTACATGAATGGATGTGAAGTGTATGTGTTGATTTAAACATGTATATTACAGAGCAACCACACGATTCTACATGTTTGTCTAATATAGCCCTCTTCTATGTCTACATTGTTGTTATTATGCTAGCTGTCCAGTTGGCTGCTACTTGAAAATTGCTTCCTGTAAAGGCAGTAAATTCCTTTAAATTGTGGCTGACGAGTTTCCAGATCAAGATAGAGAGGGAGAAAAAAAAATTGGAATAATACTACTGGACGAAGAAAAGAAGTAAAGCGTACTTCTCTAACAAGTACATCTAAAACACACACATACACACGTCGTATTATATTTTTTTGCCAGCTGAGAACAAAAAAGGAAAAAACTAGAGAATAAAGAGAAGGAATAACACAACATGAGACTATTTTTTATACATATTTTTCCAGTATCTGATACCAGTAAGTAGGATATATCAGTATTACAAAGCAGCAGTAGCAGCAGGAGAACGGAACCAAAAATGTGTAATATGTACTGCTACACTAAAGGGGAAATCTGGTGGAACATAACCAACACACTACCGTCACCGCTATATAGCCGCCATCACTATCATGATCAACATCATCGTCATCATCATGATCATCATCAATAGTAGTGGTGGTAGTAGTAGTACTTTTTTTATTCTTTTTTTCTCCTTTCTTATTCTTCTTGTTGGACCATTCAGATTTTTTTTTTCTCATGGTTCCTTATCTTTTAAGTACCACAGTAAGAAGCTTTGGTTTGCTTTGGTTTACTTATTGCTCCCCTCACCATTTCCATTTCCGTGCACAAACTCATCAAATGATGTTGAACATTGTGTAGATGGGATTTGAAAACTCTTTTTCACTGAGCCGAGAAGACATACACATGTCTCTCGCCTATCAGTTCCTCACTGAACTGAATTGAACATCGTCTACTTGTTTTCTCATTGTTGTGTGTGTAGTTTCACTTATATTTAAGAAGACAGAAGAAAACACGTCGACAGAGATATAATAAAAAGTTATATCTAAATTATAAGCATAACACTTCCATCTTATCGGAATGCATGCAAGTTTACATTTATGTAGGCATTTCTCTGTGAGCATTTGTGATTACTTCTCAAAGAAGATGAATAGGTAGTGTAAGAACAAAAAAAAATCTTTTCAAACTGAAAAAAAACTAACTAAATAAAAATATATCACTTATACACACACGCCTATATAGTATGGACATTTAAGTAGTGTATACAAATAGGCAATGGAAAATCTATTTGAGCGATTGAACAGAAAAAAAAAGATGGCGAAAGCAAGCAAGCAACAGACAGGAGAGAAAGAGAAGGAACACAGCAGTAAGAACAAAAGAGCCCATCATCAAACACACAACAAGACATACTTGCACCAAACAACAGCAGCCGATGCCGATGGACGGGTTGACATAGATAGACAAACAAGTAAACTCTAACAAAACTCTTTTTTTTTCTCATCTCTCTGTCCTCTACTAAAATAACTAAATGTTTTCCATTGCTCAACCAAAACTTGTTTTTTTCTCCTCGTTTTTTATTAAGAAAAATAAAGTGAAAAGACTCCATTCAGTGCATGTGTTATAAGTTTTTCTTTTCTTTACAGTTTCTGTTTACAATGGGAAAATCCACAGATTTCATTTGAAAATTGTTGTTTATTTTAAAAACCTTCTTACTTCTTGCCATACAACAACGGTTTGTAATTCACCTAAGTAAATTTTGGGAACCCTTTTTGCGTTATTGTATTGGGAAAATGAGGATGATGAGGGAATTTTTTAGATTTCCTTTTTTTCTCTCAAGAACCCATATTACAGCAGAGATTGAAAAAAAATACATGGAGTATGGCAAAGATTGAAAATAATGGAGCCTATCTATCTGCACGAAACAGCTAGAGGAAGTACTCTCGTTACATACATATAACCAACAACCAATGAAAAAAAAAATCAATCCAATGGAACCAATGAGAGGCACACATGCCCACAATAAAGAATTATGTACCGTACAATAATATTATGAGGTATAAAACGAATTATGTTGCTATTTCGAGGTTTTTCTAATACACTTTTTTACTTACACACAATAACTCCCACAACAAGCATATTAGTGCCAAGAGTAGTTTACAGTTTCCCTTTCTAAAAAAATACTGCTGTTGGTGGGCGCTCAGAAAAAAAATGCTTGGTGTGTAGTGTTCATGTAGTTTGTATGCAAGAAAAGTAAAAGGGAAAGCAGAGTTTAGAAGGAAAGCAAGAGTGTGTGTATGTGTGTGAGAGAAAGCGACAAGGAGTAAGTAAAAGAAATAAGAGAGGAACGATATCTCTCTAATCCGGAACCCATTATTGTCAATTTTCCATTTTTAGTGTCTGGCATCATGAAAGGTTTTCTTCGTGGCACGTTTCACGCTGAAATGCTTTCCAGGCACAATAAGTCTCTTGAAAGGTTACTCCAGGGGTAGAAAAACGACAAAATGCGGTAGCGCAATGCAAGCAATGGTCCTATGATGCTTTAGTAAAATAAGATGAAGGAAAAAAAACGAAGAGAAGAAAAAGGGGAAAAGGGTTTAATACTGCCTTTCGATTACCTCTTCTTGTTTCTATTCAATCTGCATTCAGGGTGGTGGTGGTAGTGGTGGTGGTGGCATGCTCAGTAAAAAAAAAAAATCTTACCAACAACATTGAAAAATAAATTTTCTCCCTTGAAAATCTATCTATGCTCAACACAAAATATTTTGCATTCATATGAGCAAACGTAGTATTTAGAGAATAGCAACAATTTTCATATACAAGCGTTCTGGTATAAAAAAAGTATTGATACATCAGTAAAAAATAATAATATACTTTGCCACTACAATCATCGCCACTATTACTACTAGTATTACTAATATTGCTGCTGGCTTTTTTTTTCACGGCGACGATAGTGGTGGTGGTGNATACATCAGTAAAAAATAATAATATACTTTGCCACTACAATCATCGCCACTATTACTACTAGTATTACTAATATTGCTGCTGGCTTTTTTTTTCACGGCGACGATAGTGGTGGTGGTGGTGATAGTGGCAGTAGTAGTAGCAGTATGAATTGCAACCGTGTCGCCGCTGAATCAAGAAGAGGAGACAGAGAACGGGAACTAAAAGGCCGTGCAGATATCCCTGTAGGCACAAGACCATAAATCTTTCACTTAAGTGTTACATACAGCATTATGATCTGGGGACTTTGCAACACATAACATGGCCATTGCTGCTGCAGTGGTAGTTGATTCTCCGAAATGAAATACGTAATTGTCATCCAGTTAAGCTTTACTTTCATACCAATAACCCTTCCAAACAAACATGTAAAGAGAAACGCTCATCCGCTCAATAATATGTTTACAAAATGCATGCCACATGGGTTTGCTCAATAATGCTCAATGTCCAGATACTGTTGTGTTACAAATACACAGTGTTTTATGTACAGCTTTTAACATTTTTTTCCTGTTCTCCAATATGTCCTTCCTTCCTTTTTACTTTGCGTCATAATCATGATGATGATGATGTTATGTCGCGCTACTACTTACTACTGATACTTTTCCCCATCTAGCATGAAAAATATCTTGCCTTCTTTCTCTCTGCTGCTTATTCTCGATGAAACATGATAATACAAATATAAATGTTTGGACTGGGCTTAGCACTACTGAAACACACAAAAACAAACAACATTGTTGCACTTTCAGAAAGCAAAGCAGAATAATATATTTGTTTTTGTAGGGAAAGGAGAAAAAGAATGCCACCTGACTCCGCAAAGTATTTTTGATACATTCACAAGATAGGAATATATATAATATAATAATGACATACATATTTATTCCTATACAGATTTGTGCATTGAGGTGGTATTTGGCTAATGCTCATTCTCAAACTCTTTTTTTTATATTCTATTTACCACTAAATAAAAGCATTAGAAGCAGTCACTAGTATATAAGTGGTGCGGAATAGTAACACCATTACAGACGCAAAGTTGGTTTGATATAATGCTTTTCTTTTTCTTGCGCTTACCGTCATCCGGTGTTTCGTCGTATCGCTGCTTCCTCAGCAGTGGGTCCTTCACTCCTCCGCCAGATCGATGATGGTGGTAGCTACTCGTCCCTTGCCTGTCGACATATTAAGTAAAACAACTCATTCGTTTTTTTTATTCCATTCTTTCTTTTACTTGTCTTTTCTACAAAAAGATATATTGTAACACATTTTAGACATGATTGTGGTAGTTGCTTCCACTCAACATATCTACAAAGATGCTTGACTAGTGTAAAAGAAAGTATACCAAAAAGTCCATGTTGTTGTTAGTGTCTTGTGATGTGTGCTACTTTCATTATTATTATAAATGAAAAAATTTCTAGCAAATGTATATACTAATCACGGATTTTCAAAGAAACGTCCTTTTGTTGTTTTTACCAGCAAAAGATGTAAGACAGGAAAATACATGCGTCGTTTATTATTCAGCAGAATATTTTTTAGTAACAATAGATAATGGAGAAAAAAACAGCAAAAAATATTGAGGATAGAGAAAAAAATGTTGATGGTAGGGAAAAAGGATTTATACACATCCTTTACCAACGACTATATACTTGTAGTAGTAGTAATAGTACGAAAACGAATGAGATTTTTCTTTCTATTGTATTGAAGAAATAAGAAGCCGCCTAAGGCTACCTGTAGAGCTTCTTCTTTTAAGTCTTGAGCTGATCTACCAGAAAAAGAGTGACGGGGATTATAAAGAATTCATACCAGGTAAGTACATCAGCACTTTTATAACAATAAAGGATGATGTCCCTTCTGGAACACTCTGTTTTTTCCCTTTCTCTCTTACAACAGAAACAAGATTCATCTTCGGCTCGCTGGGTAATAGCACTGCCATGTTTTTTTTTGCAACTAAAATGAAAAAGGACAAAATGAGCTGGCTGTACTAGACAGGAGAGAAAAAGCGAGCTTTCATGATAAACAAAGCGAAAATAAAAATGCGACTGTAATCAAACTTGACATTTTTTACCTGTCCTAAGGAATGTGTACACAAAGGGAATGTTTTGCCCTAGCAGCTGGGTTTTTGTCCAGTGTGAATATACTTTTAGTTTTAGAAGAGAAAAAAAATTGTATGACTATATCTCCGAGGGAAAGCTCGTAAAAGTTGATAAACAAAGGAGAAAGAGAGAGAGAGGGAGAAAATATTGTGTAGTGAAAGTGTAAGAAATATTAGACGTGATGGAATAAAATAATGTTATAGAGGTACATATTTTTATACAACGCGATATTATATTACACATTATACGAGTGAAACGGAAATAACGTTTTTCTTTTTCATAACAAGTTTTGTCCTTTTTTTTCTCTTCTTTTTATTTTTTGGTGTTATTTTTAGGTAAAGAGAAGTGAAAAGAAATACAAACAAACATACCGTGGAACCCATACGGGGGACGTATCAGAGTTATGAGCATCAGCATGCGACTGAGATGACGTGAGAGGACTTGGTCTTGACGTTTCTACATGAGACGGCTGCTGCCTTGGGAGTGTTTTTGTTCTTTGAATAGCTTCCTTGATGTCTTGTATCGCAGCAGCAACTGAAGACGACGAGGAGGACGAGTCAGGCGATACTACTGATGTATTAGATTCAGTAGTAGGTATTCTACTGTTACTACTGCTGCCAGGCGGTCCTGAAACAGCAGGAATGTTTATTGGAGCTGCTGATGTTATTTTGGAGCCTCCACTAGATGTGTTGCCAGTATTGGAAGAAGACGAGGATCGGTTGGTGTTGGAAGTACACCCTGAAGCAGCACCCGTCGTTTGTGGTTGGCAAAGAGAACTCGGCGCTGGAGATGGAGGGGGAGTTGGCCCTTGAGAAATTGAATATGAAAATCACTTCATTTGATATTCTTTCACCACCACCACACGAAAGTAACAAAGTACAATTCAGCCGTGCATACTACCAGTCTCTCTATATATGTTACAAGCCTGATTTTATTATTGTTATTATTATCCTGTGCTGCTGCCTTAATGGTCTGCTATTATAGTCGTATGCACAATAATAAAGATGGAAAGAATGGTTTGACTCTATTGCTGCCGTGAATGTAATTTTCAAAAAATAACGTTGCGTAAATACGTATTCAGCAGTAGCAGCAGTAATAGTGATTCTTTGTCGCTTGTGAACAAATGTGGCTCGGTTCTCTGGTCTAGCTTTTCTAGTTGGGAAAACGTGTAGGACGATGACAAGCGGAACGTGATTTGATTGCATATACCTGCCTGATAACTTTTGTCGGATGTAACTCTATTTCCGGAATTTCCGGTCGACAAGTGACATGGGAAGTAAACTAATGAGAAACGTATGGAAGAAAGTGTTGAGAAATTGTAATGATGCAACTTAATAGCATTGGTTTGTCTATCTTCACATGAACTAGTAGAATGGCTGGGAGACATATAAATGTGTAAGTAAGCAGCTAAAATTGGCAATCAAAATAATAATAAAGTAATATGAAAAATATTTAATGCATTTTACGACTTACTCATCGGATCCAATGCTTCGAGCTCAATATCGATTGAATCGAAATTGGTCGTTTCTTGTCCTTTCTCAGAAGCGGACGAAGTATGCTGCTGCAAACCATTGCTGGAAACAAGAGGTGACTCTCCACTGCTGCCGCCACCGCCGCCACGATGAGTAGTAGGATCATTAATATTGTTACCGGTAGATGAAAGTTGCTGTTGCTGCGCGTAGCAGGCTCCTTGGCCACTGGCACCGCCGCCACCACCACCACTGCTGCCAATGTTACTGCTGTTGTTAGTCAACGTACTCACATCAGGACAGGATGAGACATTCAGCTGCGAAGCCAGTCCATTACCGTTACTAGTAATGCAGCTGTTGCCATTGTTCAGAGAAGCAATGTTGGTTGTGCTGCTGTTACTGCTAGTCTCGTCAGTGACGGGCATTATCGAATTATTGTGAGAATTGTTTGGTGTGTCCAGAGAGTGGTGGTGTAGCTGCATTTTCTGACTTTGTTGAGAAGCTCGCATTTTTATTTCTTTTTCAATCTCAGAAATCTGTTTTTTCATAAGCAATAAAGTAGGATTCGGATCGGACGGGATTTTTGTTGCTGAAATGGAGGAAGATGAGGAGGGAGACACTGGATGCTGCTGCTGCTGGGACGCTGATGATAATGATGATGTTTGCAATGGAATTTGGGCTGCAGACGATGAATTGTTTGTGGCAGATGAGGATGATGATGATGATAAAGGCAATGACACTCCAGCTGCAGCTCCTTGTTGTTGAGTGCCATTACATCCAAGTCCATCTTCAATTAAATGATGATGGTGATGATGATGTTGATGATGATGAGCGGAAGGATTTTGTTGTGGATGCTCCCTTCTCGAAGAATGTACCACTCCAATGGAAGAAGAGGATAGTAGCTGACGACCGGTACTGGAGTTGTTGATACTGGTATTACTACTACAAGGGTTATTACTAGAGCCTGAAGTATTACTACAGAGAAGGCCTTGTTGATGCGCTACTCTTTTAAGGTCATTGCTTAACTGATCAGAGGAAGGGACAGTCTCCTCTGTGTCGGATACGTTACCGGAAGACAAGCCATCCTCAACTGCGGGCATACTAACACCCACCCGACTGGATGAGTGTAAAGAAGCTTCATAGTCAAGTGAGATCTCACTCTCCAGCTCATTTGAGTCACAGTCTGTTGTTTCCGGAGATAAAGTGAAATTGCGACTTAGACCCACCTAGGGCAATTAAAGAGAAAATTTCATTAATGATTAATTACATAGAGTGACAATAAAACCATGAGCCTCATGCTGCCAACTGCTAAGCATAAAATGATAATAAGCTTTAATTATAGTAACGTGCACATAAAATTAATTCCTTTGGCGTGTTGGAGAAATGCACTTTAAATTGGATGATGAGCATAAAAAAGGCAACAAAAAAATACATTTCAATATGCAGACTCTGTTTGCTCCTCTGACTAAATCCAGCAAGTAATGTGCTTTATTTGCCAATCGCAATCAGTAGCACGCAACAGCCAAATTGCTCATAATAATAGTTGGATAGAAGATAGAAGCATACATGCATGTAAGCTAGTAGAAGCCAGTAGTAGTAGTAGTAAAGACACTCAGTCAAAAAAAAACAACATGTAAGCAGGCGGAACCTGAAAGAGGAGTTGGTCCGGAAATAAAATGGCTATAAAAACAAATGTGAATGTCCATTTAGGATATAATCAAGCATGAAACAGATGGAAAGGCTTGTAGATTAAATAATATGCATATATGGCAAAAAAAAGTTCATGGCGATTTGAGTAGTAGTATGAACGTGTGTGTGTGTATGTGTTCAGATAGAATGAAAATGAAACATTGAAACAGTTTGTGATGGGAGCAAGTACCGAAAGACATTTTATGTGGACTGTGGACACTATATACTGTACTCATCTCACACAAGCAAACTAGTATAAAAGAGAGAATTCACATCATTTTATTATAAACGTGGTTAATTACATCACAGCATAATATACACCCAAGTGGCATCCCAGCCATTTTCAGTGCATTGCAATCAGGCTTAATTTCCTGAATACCAATCTTACTCTTTTGTTTCTACTCTAAACCTCCCTACCCATTTTTTTTGCTCTTCTATGCTGATAGCTTTTTACCGTCGTCGTGTAGTATTCGTACAGCTGCCCACACAAAATAAATTCTCAAATTGTT
>JAHZMZ010001724.1:0-34282 GCA_027743805.1 Lepidocyrtoides sp. E14
CTTACGTAATGCAGTTTAAATGGGTACTGTGATTCAAATCAAACATTTTTTGGACCACTAGCGGCGTTTAAGTCACGCAAACGAAGGTTGGGTTTCTGAGGGTTTACACTCATCTAGTTACTTTTTGATGTACACGCTTATGCCTCTATGCGATAAAGTTTATTTATATGCATCCAAGCCAGAGAACTAAAGAGTATGTATTTGTTGCAGTTCACAAGGGCAGGTCCATGTTAGAAAGAAGCGAGAAGCCCTCTGTGTATACTGAAGACCTCGCCGGGAAGAAGAATGGCAAAAGGCAAGAGAGTTGATTTTCCTTTGATAAATTGATTATTGATTAGTTTGCAAGAGTAAGCCATTTTATATACTGTGGCAGTGTTGTTCTCTACTGGTACCCTGACATTGCATAAAACCAAACAGTGAATATGCCTACCATGTGTGAATGTTCTTATATGCAATGAACTCAGCGTGATCAAAGCCTTTAGCGAAGACACCGGTTAAAATGTACATAACCTGTGTAATATACATAGGTGAAATATTATTTATATGACTTGTTTTTGTGTCATGTCATCGTGTGTTTTTATGTAGTATTAATCCAAGTAAGCAATCCTTTCCCTGAGCGAATGAAGAATGGGACTTCATGGTAAAAGTTACATGCTACTGGTGCATTTGGAAACGTGAAAAAAGTATAAATGATATAAATATATAATGAAGTACTATACGCATTCGTTGGAAAACTTATGGGCAAAAGCTGAGAGAAAGATGGATGTATTATGTAGGGTAAAACATAGCATATCACTTTTTCATGTTTCTCTGCTTTCCAACATGCTACCCTGATAAACGCCTGTGTTTTCTCTGCTTGTGCTAATAAATCGGATACCGTAATATCCGTTCATCCATCAGACAAACGAGGTCCATGAGGAGTTGATATTTGTCAACTGAATCAGATTTGTCAAATTGATGCAACAATTACCACCGTACCACCATCGTCTTTGCAAATAACATTGCGGTTCGGCTGACACGAGAAAGTTTTCCTGTAACAAAAGAATGTGAACATCTACAGACTGACCAAGTGACCCAAGTGATTCTTTTTATAAAAGAAAAGATTAGCATAATAGAATTATTGTATTGCAAAAAAAAGATTCTAAAACCATTCTCAAACATTGGCTTTCTGCTTTCTGGTTAAATGCTTTCTGCATAAACACGCATGTCTGTGAAGAGTTTCATACGTTTAAATTCCTTTAAAATGAAACAGTCGCCCAAATGGAAGATATAGTATATGGCTGTGGTAAACCTTTAAAACAAACAATTTCGGTTTTGCCATTCTTCTTTACAAAGTCTTTTCACTTGTCGCCTGTCATTTTAAGCAGGAGTCACACTACGAAAAATCTCTTTGGTGTGCAGTGTGATGTGGGAGTTGCACCAACCGCTCCCTATGCTTTTGAATGCCACCACATTGGACACATAATACGTAGTAGTATTTTTATAATGGAAAAGCATTTCTTCGGTTATGTATGTTTCACTTGGTTAGTTGTAGCTCCTCCGAATTTCTGCATAACACCCCAATCGCAGATAAATGGATGTATAATGTGATAAAATGAAAACCACATAATAGTACTCTGGAAGCTCTGAATGACATCATGCAGGCTTCTTGTGACTTGTTGGAATTTCAGAACAAAATTAAACCAAGATTCGTGTAGACAAGTCAGGACGAAAATGACAGGGTTCCAAGCAAACATGTAAAATATAATATAATATTTAGTAAAAGCGGAAGGCTAGCAGAATCTTCGCCGAATGTGTGGTGGTTAGTTATATGCAGTTGAAATAGTTTTTGGGACGTAGTAGTCTAAACTATATACATTGCAATTTCCAACTATTTAGTGAAAAAGAATTCTTACAGCATCAACGAAGATATGGGAATCCCAATCGGCGTGGTGAAGTATGTACATTCATATTATGTCACGGGCCCAGTTTATATACTGGCATACCTAATATGACAACATAATTTCAGTCTGTAGGACAGCAGGAAAGGGATGGCGAGAATTATGGGTATGTAATAAGCTGTTTGAAATGACATTGAGAAGAAAGTTATCATGTATAAAGTTTTACAGATGACAGTAGGAGCGTCACATCATATTGTCACTTGCCACCTTGAGTGACAGTTCCAACACTGCAAAGTTTCTCTCTTCTGCATACAAAAACATTACAGGCTTCAACCAGCTTAATAGAACAAAACTATAGATGGAATAGCGGAATGCACCATCATGCAGATATAAAAATTGAAGTTAAACTTATAGATGCAGCTTCATGGTTGATAGTCTTGTTTATATCAAGCTTTGCAATCAGAAAGAAAACAAAGTTTACTTCACTAAATATTTACCCATGCTAAAAAAGAGTTTCTATTTCTCTTCGTAATACCAACCAGAAAGTGTCCGCCTTGTTTAATGGAGTATTTTTATTCCATACCATGACGCTGATTTCCAAGTTCTTTCAAACGATTTGCATATGCCCTTTTTACCATATAAACTATATTGTGGGTATCTGCTGTTTCACAGTCTGGAATAAAATATCCACAATATTTTAATTTAAAAATAATTGTAATTAGTTTGGAAACGTAGTTGGTTTTCCGGAATAATGGCAAGAATATCCATATTTTTAGGCATGAAAAACCAACCAGTTATTGCCAACTTGGCTGCGTTAATTTCTTTATTCAAACGTATCGCGTCAATAGGTCTGCCATGTTTTATGTGCTTCCCAATTTTGTCAATGATGGCAAAAGTTTGTGAAGTAATGACATCTCTGAGAATGCTTTTTCTTTGAAGGAAAGCCATTTTGTTTCTGTAAATTATTTTGTCATTCAGTGACTTTTCAGTTGTGTCCGAGTATTTTTCCACTGTCTATGGGACAAAAATATTGCTAAAAAATCTAGTTCGATAGATTAAAATTATGTATTACAATGAAAGGGTACATCTGTAATGGCTTTACAAATTCACGCAACCTTAGATCTGTCTGTAAGATCACAGTATTTTTGGATTAAGATTAGCACACAGACTGCATCCAGTGTAATGATTCCTCCTAAATAGGCAAGCCCTTTCCAATTTCTAATAATAAAGGTTTGCTTTTCAAATTTCAACTTGTAAAAATATTGGAATATTCTGAAAAATGAATGAGCAGCTTGTGAACCAGTCCAAACCAAACACAAGGTTGAACTACTTTGGCTATTAACAAACAAAGCAGAACACGCCAAAAGTGAGTGGATTATGTTCATTGTGTGGTCACGCCAGTCCAGGTTAGGAGACACTGTTTCCAAACAGTTGTGAGGGCTCTCCATTAACCATAAATATATTTTTGCACTCTTTAGTAAAATTCTGGCACTATCGTACCATGACATGAAAAAATTTATCAAGACGCACACGTGGAGTGCGATTGTTAATGACAATGTCAACCACTTATTGGGACGTGACTCTTCTAAATGAGCAATTTGGATTTTCTCTTCTTCGCTGCTAACATTTGTTCCTGATGTAAATAAATTTTTTATTTGAGTTGGCTGTGTTATCTTGTCCACTTTATTATCTTCTTTCAACTGCCATTCTTCTGGGTCAATATTCTGACGAAGCCGTAATATTTCCTTCGTATGTTCACCGACGACTGTGTAAGTTCGAGAATATTTTACACGCGGTGTTGGGCCATCGGTGTGACTGCCTGCATCACTGTCTGAACTTGATACCTTTGCAGACTCAGCGGGTTTATCTGTATCATTCCCATTGATATTAAAAGACATTTTGAAGGTGATAAGTAGATTGAATCATTTTGTACATGCAGTAACAAAGATCAAAGTAATAAAGCGAAACTATAACTCGATCACGCCATTTACGACTCAGTTACAAAAATGTTTATTTCATAAGAGATTATGGTTATTTTGAAAATATAGAATTATTATTTGGAATATTTTAAAAAGTACCATGTATCCAAGCGAGTGAAAGTATATATAAAATGCATAATAGCTATTAATTATTACGACTGGGCATTTGCCCTTTTGCATTGAGTCTTTTGATCATTATATTTTCGCAAGCATTTTCCTCTCCCATTAAATATCATGTCTCCTACTCTGCTCTCAGAATTTACATAATTTACAGTCAGCCTTTTTTTCCTTCTTAGCAGTTTGCTTTGTGACCACGTGCCTTTTTTTGCCACGTTCGTGCTGCTAACCGCAGCAGCCATTTTCCCATCAAAAAGTGGAATGTCGAAAGTGCTTCGCTTTTTGCGACTTTGCAAACCCCTAGATTTAAATAAAGAAGAGAGGATAATTTTAATTTGATTCGTTTAATAGGTTAAGCCCATCGAGTTAATTTACTTAAAAACTTACTTTTCAAAATTTTTATCCTGGTATTTAGAAAGCATGGTTGGTCTATTTAAATGGAATGGGTATTCTGACAACATTCGCGCACCTGCCGCACAGCGTTCCAAACTTTGCATGGTTTCTGCAATATTTCCCAAAACTCCAGAATATTCCGCTGCAAACATGTGGTTTCGCACCCTAAATTGGTTGATTTATTTTTAAAATCTAGAGCTTCAACTTTTCATTAATTAAAATCAATTCATTCAGCTCACCAAATATCATGCAGCTTATTCGAAAATAATCCCATTATCAACGAGGTGTATTTGTGATGATCTTGATACTGACCCTTGAAATCCTTAAAACAATACGAATGAACACTTAAAAATATTTTCCATACAGCTTCGATCACGGGTTCAAAGTTTCCAGTGTGAAACACTTTTGGTACATCAAGTTGCACTAGTACTGTTTCGTTGCCTTCAGATGATTGCAAAAATATGTGGCCAGTATTCTGTTACAATGAACAATTAAAAGCAACAGTTAGTACTGTATCAATAATTATTTGATTTATGATTCATAGATGTCCAATGTATAAAACATTCAAACCCTATAGCTGCACTTTGATGTACGAGCAAACTTCATCATAGCTGCCTTGCGTCTACACAATGATAAAGAAGTGAGAATTCGAAGATAAGGAGCTTGTTCTAGATACGGTTCTTTCCAGCGATACCCTTTAGTTAGTAAACCCAAAAATGTTCCAGCAACGGTATCAAATAGAGTTGGAGAAACAAGAGGACATATTTTCTTCATTATATCTTTATGCACTCCAAAAAGTTTATTCATTTTGCCAGCTTCCATTTGAACCGGCAATTCATCTTCAGGAGGAACAAGCCGGGTAATATTTAATACATTTCTGATTTCTACTCTGCGAAACATCCACAAATGGTTAGTTACAAGGTGATTTGAATTGGATGGTGGCGGAACTAAGAAATGACGGGGGCTTCTCCAAGCCTTTTCCAAATCCATTTCTGTAAATACGCACGTATGTTTTGTATAACGGAATATGGTTTCTTAAGCTTTCATTACTTAAACATGCAAAAATTCAGACTAACTATTAGCTTCAATAGGATCGGAAGCCGGAGGTGAAGCTTCAGTTTGATTGTAATCAGGACCCTTCATGTCTGTCCATCGTCGATGCCACTCTGGTTCCCCTTTATATGCCCGAGCTATTTTTTCTACTATTTCCAACGACTCTTCATTCAGCGAGGTTGATAAATCTGATATTAAAGTCTCATCTTTTTCTAAAAACCGACCAAGGTGCTTGAGTGCCCTTGAGGGTCGTACGTGAGTCGTGTTTTCATCTACATCCAACTTAACCTCATCAGTCAAGTCAACCTCCAGAAGAGCAGTTTTCTGGAAGTCTTTCAGAATTTGTTCACTCATGCAAATGTCATCTCCTAAATATCAAAACCCAATTGACTATTAGACACATTATTATTGTGTGACGCAAACAAATTCTCAAATAAAAATAATAATACCCACCAATATTTGGAAGCATAGGCTGACACTGGATTGGTACCATTACCATTGAGCTATTATTGCACCCTTTCTTCACTGCTCCAATAAAGGGCATTTCTTCTCTGAGGTCAGCATAACCACAATAGAATACATTGGGAAATCCTGTGTCTGGACTGCTTAATCCTTTGAATACCACTTGCTTATTTTCGAGACAAATCGACTTTAATCCATCCGGACTTGTTAATGTCCAACTTGAGTTTAGTGAGACAAATTGACCTACATCATTCATCCGCATTCTCATGCTCCTGTACATTTTTGATCGAATTCCGTCCATGTTTCCTTCCAACACAGTTAGGACCTCCCCCATAGCTCTTAGTGGATTACTTAGCGTCACCGCCATTCTTATCTAAAAATGCAAAAATTTTAGTACATTTTATCACAAAAAAACTGCATTAAATGAAGAGTATTAATTTAATGCTAGGTTTACAGGTTTTGTGGGCATCTGGAAGCAATGGTTATTTCCACCAACTACAGCAATAGGCTCCTGGCATGGATTCTCATAAAAAGCCCATCTGAAAATTATTGTCCGAAATCAGCATAAGCTTTCATGTACGGAGCAGACACTTTCTTAAAAGTTTTTCCATGATTTTAAGCCCATCATAATGGTATATCTTACGTACATTCCATTTATGCAAGCACAAGAAAATCGCTCAGGCTGAAGAAGCGCCACTCCTGTAAAAACAAATTAATATTTAAATTTATGAGAACGATGGACACAAAAATTTAATGGGAACTTTGAATTCTCTAGCAAAACAGTAACAAGCAACTATGTTACAGTTCCAAGAATTCCCATTCAAGGGCGCATACCACACATCATTTTTTACTTTCAAATCGAGTCTCAAGAAGGTGTACGTTAGCTTTTTACTTACCGACAGGACAATCTTTGGCATCAAAGTCATATTTGTCCGTGCCTTGGTACAAGATAATACTGGAGTGTTCTTTGTAATTAATTTGGAGTGCATTTAAATAAAAAAAAAAATCTGATGTTATAACTCCTAAAAGTATGAGCACTAGGTCACACCGTATGCCATTACTGTGAAACCACATCATGTGTAATGTATTGGGTACAAAACTAACCGATTTTAATGCTCATTTTATTTTGTGGTAGATTTATCAGGAATCACATTAACAATAATACAATAAAATTGGCACATATATGTGTATCCTTTAAATTTTTTTATGGAAAACGTATGCTGCCTGTTCAGCTTGTGTTGTAATGCACGTCATATTAGGGAAGCTATTACTTCATAAATTTTAGTCAAAGTCATTTCGCTCACAATTTATATTATTAACTGACATTAATTGACTACTGTATTCAATTTAAACAAATGAATATAAAACCGCACGTGAAGGACATTTACCTTTTGTTCTATATTCCAAAACAAACGGAATTTTCACTTTTTCCGTTCAGCCATTCCACTTTGTTTTTTATTTTCTGAATAATGTGCTATTATTTTCAACAAGGTGGTAACTGAGCCTCTTCAATTTGGATTGATGGAAAATTTTTTTGTAATTGGCTAAATAATTTGGGTTCCATTCTCCTTCCTTCATTTTGCAATGAGAAATGCTTTTCTTCTTTCTATGATCTATTTAGTAAAATTTTGGTATTGATGAAGTTTAGATTCTAGAGAAGGTTTCACGAAAGGTCCACCGCAAATTATTTCTTGGTATTTTTAACCAGATTTATTAAAGGAAATGTCACTACTTCAGTCGAACTCGTTCAGATGATATTGTTTTTGTATCTAGTTTTGTATGTTTTTTTTTAAAATGAGGAAGCGACCATGTGGTGCGGTGTGATATATGTATGGAACTTAGGTTTTGGATACAATGCAGTTTTCTGCATAGTATAGTATTATAATAAATATATTCTACAACACAAATACAGCAGCCCTTAGCATTCCTACTTCTACTTCCCTAGGTCCAATGTTAACTTAAAGGGACCACTTGGCTGATGTATGGTATTAGCATTACTGGCATGTTAATAGTAATATGTATAAATATACATAATACATATTATGGCAAACTGCAAAGCATGATGATAGAACAGAGGGTGACAAAATTTGGTTTCATGTAAAATCATTATACAGTAAACATGAAATATGCACACGGGGAAATGAAGTAATGTCATATATGTAGTTTATTTAATTCAATAATTTTTTTTCTTGAAACAACGAGTTTGGTCCATTTATTTACACCGGCAAAAGTACATATTATTTTAATATATTATTCATTCATATTCGTGATATGATTGTTGATTTTAGCACCTTACTGACAGTGACAAATTATTGACAAAGTTTGAGTTGGGATTCCATAAACATGTAAATGTAAAGGGAAATCCGTTCCCATCAACTTCATTCAAATATTTATAATTATTTTTATCGATATTTATTATCTATTACTACAAATTAAACTCAATCCGATTTTACAAAGTACAACTGATTTTCCTCTCTTATCAGACCTACTTATTTTGATTTCTGCTGACAATCTCACAACAGTAATAATGGTACACAGTTATATTGCATTACTGGAGTAAAAGAAACTAGAAGTTGAACATCGACTCTCTCAGTTGTAAACACAGTAGAGTTAATATGAAAGGCAACAAGAGAAACATTATTATAAAGTAAAGTAAAATTTCAGTGACACTTGTATTGGCATCATTGGCGTAAGTTAATAATATTGACAATTTTCGAATGAATATATAGTACAGATTCTAATTTGCAGTTACAAAATACATAAGAATACAATGTACATTTTATTTAAAAAAAGAATGTATAGTAGGCAAGTACTTGGTTTACTATTATTACAGTTTATCCTATATAACGTACTTTCTATCAAAGTTAAATCTTTAATAATTCGGATAGTCAATGTACAAGAACTAGGATGTTTTAAATATGGAATCATTTACAACCTCTCTATATTTTTCAATAAACTGTCTGATTTGAATTACTTCCTAGGCCTTTATGAAAATTGCCTATTTACTGGTAAATACTGTTCCATAAATAGTTTTCTGGTTTTCGAGATGAAGTGAACTGATAAAGACTTTTTCTGTTAATAAATGATACAGCCCTAATCTGTTGATAATATATTTTTATTTTCCAGAGGTTACCAGCATTAATTATGCAAGTTTGTAGTTTTCATGTACATTCATTCCATTTTGATCATCTAACTTACGCCAACGTAGCCCTCCTCGTTATCTCTTTATTTACTCAGTTTTAAATCTTTTTATTGAGTTTTGATAAATTATTCTACCAAAAATATATATCAATATTTTAAAAATCCTCCTATTTACTCCTCTTTGGGTATATATACATTCTTCCACTGAACTGGAATATCCTGTCTCCACCGAGTAAAATTAAAGGATTTCGCTAAAACTAAAATGAATCTGTGTATACTTACTTTTACGATCATAGGATTATACAAATTATGCAAACATATTTAGCGAAACTTTGAACAAGATATCGAGATACATTTGGAACCCTACACTGTACTATTCCAACTTTCAATCAATGACTTTCATTAAACACTTCAACATTTATATTTAAACGGTAATTATTAACACAATAATTCCATAGCCTCAAACCTATCAATGGTCCTTAAATTCAATCCATCATGGAACTTGTAATGAAATTACGTATTATGTTATGCATTTAAAAATTTACAATATTTACAGCACCTGACATGTGTATTTAACCAAGTTACATAGTTTCTTTCCATAAACACAATTTTTGAGTTGTTTAGCTATCCAATCCAATTTATCTGACTTAAATAAGCTGTGAGCAAATGGAGTAGAGCTCTGTGTTTCAACACATTTATCGCACGTGACATTTTATGATTACTAAATTACTCCGATTCATTTGGTTAAAATTATGACTTAAATTTCACGCTGATCTTTCTCACATGAGTCGATATTTACATTATTGCATTGAAATATTGGACACGTCTTATACGTCCCCTCTCTGTCACGTAGCATACACCTTCGGATAAATATTGCATTTTCATTCAGTTTATTTGACGAAATGTTTCAAGGATATTCACATTTCAATATCACTTAATAACTGTCAATAACTGCCAGTTTGTATTATTGCATTGAAAACAGTTTTTCACTTTAAAAGACTATTATTTCATTCTGAGCTTTACTGCGAACGTAGCAAAAATATTATTGTCCAAAGTGTTGGTTTACAAGCTCTTAAAATGAAAAAAATCAGCAAGAATACCAATAGGTTGGGACAATTTTAGTTCGCTTTTGAACATTTCTATATTAAAATCTTGTAAAACCGTACTATGAAACTCTTTTAACTGCTTATTCCATAAGCAATAAACATTGCATTGTTAAAATCCTCAGACAATTTTTTCTGTTTGTTTCAAGTTTTCTGCAGAAACTTGCTAATTTATCGTCCTTAGCATTGTAGATTTCTATTATTTGACTCCATTTGGACTTTTATATTGTTAGAGTGGAAGCCAGACACTCGGAAAGTACAGATAAAAATAAAGGTTGTATCTATTGAGCTGTATTTGTATTTCCTAGCATTTAGTTTTGGAAATAAGATAAAACCAAAGTTTTGTTATTACTGTATGTACTAGTATACCGTCATAAACTACAGTATAGTTGATCCCAGAACCTGAGAAAATCGGTTGTAATTTTAGGCATCGGTTGCCAAAAGTTTATTCGATGAAAAGTTCATGAATAATTGCTCTAACGAAGTCTCCAAAGAAGATGAACGTGCATGCATGTCATTCAATCATAAATAAAAGAAAATACAATGAACTACCTTGATGGCTACAACAGCTACCTCTCATTGCAAACATAATATTTTACAATAAACTTTTGTAATTAAAATATTCAGAAACACACGCGGAAATTTAAACTACACTGGAAGATCAGTATAGAATAATAATATGTAATCCTTTACAATTCTGTAGTACACACAAAAGTTTGTTGAGATGCTAAAAATCGACACATTTATAATTCTACTGCAGAAATCATCTGCACATGTAATTAATAATTGCATCAGAGATATTAAGTACATATATTATTTATATTTTGATAATTATAAAAAACTACTCTATCGTTTTACATTATTATTTGCTTAAATTGATTAAATATCTCATATTTATATACTATATAATATATTTATGCATTTCACATGTATCATTAATAGTAAAACTAGTGACATTATTAAGATCAGAATGATATATAATTGACAGAGCTAAAACGAGCCGAATATCATAAAAATTACAATTGATTGATATGTACCATATGCATACAATATTTTATAGTATCATGTAATAATAATAATAATCATGGATGCAAACAATATTATTCGCGACAAGTGTATCTTTTAATACGCGCATACACAAAAATTTACTACAAATAATGTATTAGCAAAGTTACAAATTACAATATGTAATGTTGGCTAGTAATAATTATGTATACTGGACTATTTCGTTACGACGAGGGGCTTGAGATAAAAATGGAATTGTTATTTGTTTCATCCAGCTCGTCGTCTGGTTGAGCAGATGCTGCAAGCTCTTCCAAGAACCTGGAAATAAAAAAAATGAGGGAAACATATTAACGTTTGCATTTTGAATAATATTACTTCTCTGCTGGCAATGATTAGGATTACTAATTCAGGAACACAAAGACATATTACACGCGAAAGCAACATACAGCTGAACTGACGGTTGTATGCACAATATAAATATTTGGTCAATCCAAGTAATTAACCGAATGTATATATAGGAAGGCAGTGTCTGCATTTGATACCATAATTACTTTTTCATGTGTACCTGCACGCTAATGTCATGAGCATGGGCATGTGATGGGCACAATACGACTTTGAAAACTAGTCATTTTGAGGCAGCCTAATTAAAATGGCTGCGGCTGCATGTATACGATATTGAATATATACGATGATGACACAGTTTATGACATTCTCCCGTCATTATTATTAGAACTATGAAATACTTTCGAATTCAGGGTTAATTTCTATCAAAATGCTAATTTGAAATGTAGAAAATACTGATTCATTTACTATTGCGTAACATGTGGTTTCATTAGTGAGATTGTCAATGTGTTAAATATGTTGACGCATGTAGATGTAAGTAATGAAGCACGACATCGGTAACAATGTGGATTTATGAGTTTGGGGCTGCAATTACTACTGACTACATTGACAAAGTTAAGAAACTTTACAAAACGAAAGCACACAGATATCTTGCAATCGTGTGAACACTCAGGAGGATTCTTGTTACCAGCAGTCATATTTTTGCTGATTGTATTTACATTTATAAATAACATGCAGTCGCATTTCAGCATAACTACTACTAATATTTACATTAATTTTACTGTTGATTGTTTCTCTAAAACTTTTCACTGTGCAGTTTTCAAACATTTTCCCAAGTTTACATTACCAATGAGGGACCACTTTCAACGTATCCTTGTTTTCCTGTCAAACAGTTTAATTTTTTTCGTAGAATATTTGCCTATCTTTGTAAATACCAGTAATGAGCATTTAAACCTATATTTTCGGCTTATCATCATAAATCTACAAATAAGGCTTCGGTTAACTACAAATAAACTTTCCAAGCCAGACTGTGTAAATATGTTCATGTCATTTCATTGCTAAATTGTCCATTATGCTACCTCAGTCGCATCATCTCGGTATTTCGTGGTTACCAACTAACAGACAAAACTCGCGTCCTTGATTACTGTGTCATCATCGTGATCAGACAACTGCAATACTTGTGCTATTTTTCCTGACTCGGCTGCTGGATTATCTAAAATAAAAAGAGCAGCTTTTGCTACTGTAATAAATTAAATAAGTTCACCCGCAATGACACCATTTAAACACTCGCCTGTCAAATTTACTTTTTAAACCTCCTCTTCTGCATTTTCCACTTTTAAAAAACAAACTTGTTTTTATCATTATCCTCCGCTCTCACAAAGTTGCAAAATTATATTACGGGCTATTCACAGCATTAAGGTTTTGTCTGTTACTAAACTAATCTACGCATTTTCACCAACATTTTATGCTAATCGAATAAAAACAAGTACATGCATACATGTAATCAGTCCAGTTTAACTTATACTCTAATTATTTGTTTCATTGCAATGCAGAAAAATCGTTATCTAAATTTTTTATAAGCATGAATGAAAACCAAATAATACTGAGCTACGTTTAATTATTTTATCAGCCAACCAGTCAGTGTTGAACATTTTAATGGACAAAAATACATTTTGTGCGAATCTTTTTCTGATTCTCGTTTGCGACTTTTTTTTATCTTCTCTCTTGATGCTGACTAGACAAATTAAATCAGAAAAAGGAAGCAGCCCCACTTTCCAGTCTTTTTTTATACAGCAGATCAAAAGTTAAGGTGATTCCGATTTTTAAATGATAACTAGAAAAGGCATGCATATTTTTATTGATCGCATTCTATAAAGTAGAATTGGTTGACTGCTATTGCACCAATCTTGGTATCCCGCAGAGTTTACAAGTGATACCTACTAGTCAATACGATGCCTATTAAAAGACAGTGAGCATGTCTTGGAAGATAAGAGGTTAACAAGACAAAATATGCATGCTTTCAGAACATTAGGCATGACTTACATTTTATGATGATTCAAGCATAACGTGATGGAAATGTATGAAGTTTCTTTTGTACGTATTTTCCATGCTCGCACAAAACAGGTATACATAAAGTTAGTGTACCTACTCATGACACCACCACACAAATCTGAAAATTATTATCTAAGCATGAAACTGGAAATCTAGTACTGGATGAGATAAAAAGTCATAATGATGTCTTTATTTTTCCACTTTACGCTTGTAACATTTTCCGATTATGAAAACCCTTTAGTGTTTTAGTCTTCTTTGGACACCATCACATTTTGTTTGCTTCAAATGTGCTCAAGAGCCAATACAATACACTGTGTGTTCACTCACACAAAGTGGTTGCAAACAACTTGTCCGGTGGGGAGCTCATAAATAATGAACCAAACTTGAAAATCATCATATGAGTAAATACGAAGCATTTTTTGGCATTGCAGTTTACAATTGATCAAGCTTACAACAAAGACAAACTTTATCAACAATTTTGTATCACTTGTTGTGTTATGTTCTTTCCCTATGTCGACTCCCATTTTCAAAAAAGTATAAATAATGTGGAATCGCAATAATCTACAATGCATTGTGGAAACACACATCATCACACATTTGTGGTGGTAATATATTTTCATATTATGCTTCTATGCTACCACATCTATACTGGATGCAACACATTGTTATCATGCTATGTATGTGGTTCCGTCTACAAATACTTTGTTTTGTAAAAGTACTAAACATTCTCTTTTGTTGTTTTAAACAAGTTTTTGTTTCCATTTGCCCTTTCTTTTCTGTCCATGAACTATTCTGCATGCACATTGTTGATAAATGCTAAATAACAATTTCTCTCTGATCTTCACAACTCAACTCTCGCACAACTTTTTGGAACCGTGCGCAGCGATTTTGCACGTTATCGAAAAAATAGATACATGGAAATATCCCACAAAAAGCGATAATCTATTACTCCAAATTCCAGTTCCTTCCGTAAGTAAGAAATTGGCTTTTATTGACGGGACTGGTACAAATAATTGATAGTGTTAAAAATGAAAGTCATTTGGTCTTGAAAGATGAATTTACACACGCAATTGTATAACCCTACATGATTTTATTATACTAGTATACTTATAGGAGAAATGAATGGTAATTTATGATTTTTTATTGATTTTCCTGATATCTGTGGTTAAGTACTTATGAACTTTGCAATTATTTCTTTAGCAGTTATTAAAGAATTTCGTAGAAAAATAAATGCTGCAACTAAACGAGTCTGATTTTGCATGCAAATATGTCCAATATCCCTATTATGTGAAATGAGTTGGTTAGCTTTTCTCAGTAAAACTGACTGAATAATAATCGGCACAAATGAAAACATTAACAATCCACGTTGTTGAAGCATGTACTGTAGAGAATGTCATGATGATGATGATGCCATCGACAGTGGCGAAAACGTTATTGTTAAGTTGGCTGGTGGTGGTGTAAGTAAAATTTGGTAAATATGCATAAATATAAATGTGTGCCCGTTTGAGTCATTCATTCAGCATTACATGTACAAAAAAATAGCCGAGCATCCCGATCCCCACAAAACCTACATAATGCATTATTAATGACTTTTTTGAAGTCAATGTTTCTCTAATAAACAAGTCAATGCACGGATGACGGAGATGCGGCACCACCGCACACACACTCACACACACATACAGCCTGTAAGCTATTATTAATATTTCTGGCAAAATAAATACGAGTAAACGTGTGTTGGAGATTTCTCTCTTTCGGATCCTCTACTGCATTGCATGCTAGCTTTCTTTAAAACCCCACACGTAAATATTTAGAAAACTGCATATTGTAAAAATAAGGGAAAATGCATCGTATAATCTGTAAATGGTAACACCGTTCACGTAACCTCCTGCCTCAAAACTCAAAACAAGATTTTCTTTTCACCAGTAAACAATATAACAATAAATTCATAAAATGTGCAAATGTAAATAGTGTTCCTACACGAATACATTATCACCAGACCACTCATCTCTTCAGTGTCTTTCGATTAAAACAAGAATTTCTTCTAGATATTCCTTTGCATAATGATTTTAACTTGGATAATACGAAAGCTCAGTGACGCTTGAAAAAACCCGATTTTAAACACTGGAGCAGCTCGAACGATCACAATACACCTGTGCTCAGGAATACATAGCACCTAGTCTTACAATAATATCCATTATATGGTGTCCAGTGTAGTGGCAATAAACGCGGCCCATCATATAAATTTATTGTTAAGATCATCATGCATCTTTCTTATTCTTTGTCATACTTGAGAGGTAAAGGATTTCGTGGTGAATGCAGGAGAAAAAAACAACCTGTGTGCAAACTCATAATAACACATCCGTCGCTTCCCCAGGTTTGGTATTTCATTTGGTATGTGGTGGTGATATTAGATAACATTTCCAACTTGTTTATACTATTCTATAAAACTATAAAACCTGCCATTTTATCGGAATCTTATAAAGAGAGATGACCAATCTGTACGTAAAGAGAAGAAAATGAAATTTTAAAGGATACAGCGTGAATAAAAATATATAGCCATAATATTGGCAACAATGGATTTCCCATTGCATAGCATAAGGGTTTGTTTGAAATCTCAACATATTATGCATACCTACCTAGGTACATATTACATATATATTGACTGCCACCGTATTATAGTTGAAGTAAAATGAATACATAAAAAACTAATTATTCGGTCAAGGATAGAAGGACAAGTTCACGGTTGTAGAAAAATATTTTCCTCCAGCCAAAGTAGATAGATGGTATGTAGAGAAAGAGGAAAAGTCCGCTCTGTCTTATTTTTTTGTAGTCAGTCTTTCCCTCATATACGCAGTAATCTTTATTGCAGCAAGCTTATATTAATATTATTGAGGTAGTAAAAAATTGTAACCCACGCACGTTTACAATAGATCGTCGTAGCTGCCAGTATATTTCATTAACTTAATTAGTATCCATATCACATTCACATCATGTACACTGTAAACGTGCAAAGATCTAATTCAGTAATAGTAATGATGCATACATGTTGTACCTACCTAACTAACCTGGGTACGACAGTAAGTGGTCGTTACAAAACATTTATGTACATTCAATTCACGCCAACAACACCATTGTACGAAAAGAAATAAGGTATGGCATTCATTTGTTTGTTCACCCGAGCCCATTCAACCTCATGCATAAAACGAGGCAAAAATTTCAAAAAAAGAAGATTTTTGCTATTCCATAAGGGAATATGTTAGGGGATATGTCAGTTTTCTAGTACCACAAGGCGTGACAATGACATCCATCGCGGAAAGTTTTACTTACCTTTTGTTATTTATTCCTATTGCATAATAATTGCACTTTAAAATAATTTAAAATAACACTGATGGAATACAACAACTTGACTGAAAGCTTAATGTACGTCAGCTAGGTTTTTATATAATCCTCAGGCTAACGGCTAACCAAACGGGCTACCGCATGACGTCTATTTTTTCTTTCAAAAAATTTAAAGAGTGTAAATGGCTTTATGGTACGTAAAATAAGAAATGTTGTCCGTTCTAAACCAACATTTTGATTCATTGTTCCATTATTACTAGCAATTTTATCGCAAAAAGTATTTTTTATAAAAATTTAGTGAGCGTTGGGAACGGTAAATATTCTTGTATTGTTTTTGATATTAGTTTGTCAAATTTTTAGTCACAACTTTTTGTTAAATTTCCAGCATTCAATGTTTACTTTGCTGTGACTTTTTGATAATCAAACAAAAAAGGTTTTATATAGATTAGTAAATAGGTGCTAATGAGCTTTGAAAGGGTTTTTACACCATTGTCCACTACTTTGGTGAGAAAGAGATATGCAATGCACAGTCTCAAGTCTAAACAGAAAAAAAACCTTTAAAAAGATGACTTCTTCTGGCATCATACAAAAACTTAAAACGCACTAAAGCCGATTGCTTCGTTTCATGAAAATACATAGGACAAAATAGCGACTAGCACGAAGTGCCATGTATTAGAATTAATGAATATTTGGCATTACATATAGTAAAGCTAAAAGTTGTAGAATTAGAAGTTTTTATGACAGGTTAGCAAACACCGGTTCGATGAAAGTATAGAGCATGAGCATGTGTAAAATTTTAGACATGCAAACTTTACACATTTATACCAGTCCTGAAATTTTCTCTCATAATGATTATAATGTATTCTCTTTCCCACTCAAAAGTATATAATATCCATTACTGGTGAATATTTGGCCGATTACAGTAATAACGAATACCTTGATTGTGATTGTACTTTTTTTCTGATTTGCATAATAACGATTTGTCAGCACAGGTGAACTAACATTGGTAAAAAGTTTTGGCATAATGAACTCATCTTCAAAGTAACAATTTAAACAAAGGAACGGTTACAGTAAACGTTCCAAAGCGAAATGATGTAAGCTGCAGCAATTACTTTGCAGACAACGATGCGGTGCTTTGCTGAAAGTTCATCATCCCATCCAATGCTAAATCAACACTATGTGCCAGAGTGACTTACCGCAAAAAAAGAGCAAGTATATACCTACCTACATGCACATTTTATTTAAAAAGAAACAGTCATGTACAAAATTTGTGTCAGATTTTACAACACAAGAAATGCTCAAAAACAAATTAAATCTTGCAAAAAAAAAAGTTAAATGACTGTAATTTGTTAATTTCTTTTACTGACATAAAAAAGCAAAAAGAATTTCAGCTTCATTTCTGTACAACTGAAGCAAGGAGGAAAGTATCTGTTCATTTTTTTTGAAAGACTGAAAGTGTGGCAGTAAAAGTTTAAGTATGATGAGTACATATAATTTGTGGTTGCTTTAATGAATGGAGAATTAACAACCCAATTAACCCAATAAGGACAGCATTACAAAAGTCATATTTTGTTACATATACGTATTCATGTATTCAAGTACTTATTGGCCGACTAATCTTAATATTAGGTTCAACTATCCAGTGAGCAAGACATACCTACTCCAATAATGTTGTGGTTTTGATTGACAATGACGCATTTCCAGCAACCGATAATTTTACCTAGACATAGATTTCTCGTTTGGTGGTGGTATCTTTCAACTGTGTGCATTTAAATGGCATAAAGTACTTTCCAAAGTAAGAAAACTTATTACGCAGAGAAATCATGGTTTACTACTACTATCCATCATTATTAAAATGTAATATCCATTACAACAAGTACGTAGCACTACTTACCACTAACTTCCTGCATCATGCGAGGAGCTAATACATACGGCTTTCATACAGCTTTCATACAGCTTTCAGCCGAATTTCCACTCCAGCAGACAGACGTAACAACATACTGATTAAGTCGGGGAGGGAAATCATTGAAATTCTGTGTGCAAACACAGGTTCTTTTCTCCTATCATTGATTACATGCTTTGAGCATTACAAAAAATAGCTACTATGATGTATGGAACTTTGTTGATAGTAAAAAAAATCAGATGCAAACTTTTTAACGTATTGGAGTGCTGCTAAATCCAATTCATTATAAAAAATACATATAAAATAGGTACATCTTCTCATAGAAATGCCATGCTTCTTTCATCGTTTATGTGTACCTTTCGCCACTGTAGATGGGATGTTCTCCCTATTATCGTACATGCCACAGGAAATTTCGATTAGCATTGCTGGTCAAGTAGTAAGTAGCTACCAAATCTCAAGAAAAATAACCACGCTCGTTTTATTAGTCAATAATTTGGTTAATTGTTAGAAAAACCGGCTTTCAACCGATGAATGTCTACGAGCTTTCAAAAGTTTCGTCGACTGTTTGCCTGCGGTAGCTTGCTTCTAAATATTTACCTCTTTAGAATATTGCATTTTTCATGATTCTTTTGCATAGCCACATGCATGTATTTTTTGACGGGCAAGTAAATACTATCTAAAAAATATATACCTATGTATTTAGGAAAATAAAGATGCTCAAGTGCTTCAGTGAGCTTGAAAGTATTTGAACATTGTCTTCTGAATGATCATCTCTTTTTATATCTGCAAAATGAAACACTTATTGTTTGTGTGTATTTGCAGTAGACTGGCCTGTCACTGTTTAAAAGCTCTTCTATTCTGCAACTTCTTTTACTTTTTTTTGCTCCATGCTTTTTCTCCTTTCTTTTCAACTTTGTATTCTCAAAATTATCTTCATTCCTACCATCCTTCTCAAGAAAAGGCATGTTAGAAGCAATATTATTGCTATCATTATTTTCTATATAAAATGCATGTAGTATGTCCACCTTGTAGAAGAATACCAGCATCAGTACTACTAGTACACAAGTGTTAGGGGTTGAGCAAGTTGAGCTCTACTACTTTGTATTTAACTCTTTGAGCATGTCAAACTACGAGTTTTGTTATGGTGGTTTTGCATTACGTAAGCAAGAAGTCAAGAAATATGCACGTAATTATAGTGGAAAGGAAAGTAGAAATGTAGCCGTCGTACAAAGCCACAGTGGTAGTAAGCAGGTTGTTTTGGTGGTGTAAGTAATTTATCTATCCATGACTTGAGAGATTATTATTATACCTCCAAAACAATAACAAAACATTTGATAGCTTATCATTTTTATGATTTTTCCACATTACTATCTGTTGTGCAAAGTATTCGCATTCTACAGATCCAGACAAAAATATTTTTACTACAAAGATCATACCAAGCATTTCAAAGGTCATTGTACATACTAGTATGCAGTACGTATTAGGAGTTTTCCGTGACATCTAAATCGCTTATATGAGCACTTAACGGAATTGTGAAAAAATACATTTTTTACATTGAAATCAACCATTAACTCTAATTACTGCCATTGATATATGTATTTAAGGGTCAATGATTAGGCATTTTATATTAAAACTAATGAAAAAAGGAAAATTTAAGAGCTTATAAGCTCCAAAATTGATACACGCAATAATAATGCTCTGTATTTATCCATATCTCTGAAAATTCTGTTCAATCCAGCAGATTCATACTTCAAATTTGATAAAACATTATACAAGTTTATCAACAGGAATCAAAAATAGAATGCCTTCGACATTCTACTGAAACTCATGGATAGCAACGATTCTACTTTCTCGAAACTTACTAAGGGGGAAACTAAGGAACTAGTATAAAATAACAACAATCATACAATGAATAGGGTGAAACATTCATCCGACCTTCTTTTATTATTAATTCACAGTTTGCTTGATTGCAAACTGGTACTTTGTATCCTCCTCATGTTCCCTTTGGGGTAGAGATGATGTACATACTTCATTCTAGTTGCTATTACTGCCGATTGTTGCTTCATGAAACTTGAAACCTAGTTATAAGATTTTCCAGATACCCACTTTACTTGCATAAAATATTATCGCATTTGTACACCATGTCCCATTGGTTCAAATCAGCAATAAAAAATACACTTGGTAGTAGCAGTAGTAAAAACCAAAGCACGTAAAAACCTGATGCATGCCAACTTGCCTTCTCGCTTGCATTGTTCTCACTTTTTATCGTGGTAGCAGAAGCAGAGAAGCAAAAAAAATATTTCCAAACAATTGTTTTCGTATTTGCATGGTTTAAAATCGTCTACACTTCTCATGCTATACTAGAAGCAAAACTCCCTCATCCAAAGTGAAGCATCAAAGCCACAGCCATCAAGGAAAGAGCTTATAATATTTTCTAGAAAAATCTATTAATCCACCTGTAGAATTTTGATAGCACCAGCACTTCATACAAAAAAAAACCCTCTAGACTCAAGTAAAGTCTCTAAACCGATACTATAATGCAATCTTTGAAAATCTACATCTGTTTATATATAAAAATCATCAGTGACGGTGGGGGAGCAAGGCAAGCTATGGAACGGAAAGTAATACATCCGGCCTTACTACTTTTTTCTGCCAATCCCCCATTTTCACTAAATTTGAAATTATCCTGCGCAATCTAAACTAGCCGTCTTGACGGACGAAATTGAATAGTTTGCTTACAGCAGCGTACACTTTTTGTGCTATTGGCTTTTTTATTTGAAGACATGTTGAAGCATTTTCCTTGGGATCAGACAAAAAATACCGGAAAATAAATACTTTCATTTATATTCTGTTCAGCGTTATTTGTGCAAACAGCATGGTCATATATTATACAATAAACTGCATGCTTACTTTTGCATAAATATTGTAAACGAATGGCACATATGAAAACCGGCTAAATCTAATCGTACGACTGGCGTAACCAAAGCCAAATGTGTTCTGATATAACCAGAAATCACACTTGCTGCGATAACTTCTTCTGAGTCAGCTAATCAGGCTAGTCCACACAGATTGATAATAGTAATGACTGAAGTTACAAACTAACCTCTCCACTTTGATGAGAGACGCAGGATATGAACCATTAACTTTTTCTTACAGTTTCATCCATTTTCATACACTGATTTACAGACGGTTTTTTGAGTTGCACACTGATTGATTAGTTAGCATGTACAGTACAGTTTGATTGCAAGCAGAAAAATATATATTGATAGCGATAAATTGTTGCAATGCTTTGCACTATTGCCGTGTATGGAGTCAAAAGCAAAGTTGAAAGTTCAAAATTGCAATTTATGTCACTCAAGGTCCTTGTGTGATGACCTGTCTTCCTTTCTAAATTGTAACTACTCTACTTTACAGAGATTTGCATGACATTGATTTGCGGTGAAGGTGCACACGCGAATACAAATTGCTAAATGGAATTTTAAAAGTTTCACTGATTGTCTTATCTTTTATATTATGCGGATGTTAGTTCATAGTATATCAGTGGTCAACTGCGTCAACATATGAAATGAGTGTATATAACCTCTCATAATTATAAAGCGCTACATCCAAAAAAAACTTTTTATAGCTCGATAAATTGGGAAATTCATCCGGCTACGACACTGTAAAGCCAACGAAACAATTTGTAAAAAAAATACTGAACACAGCAAGGCTACAGTAAATTTACATAGTTCAAGAACTAATGGTGCAAAAATGAAAATAATTCTCCTTTAAGTAAAAATGCTTTGCAACCACTTGCACGTTCCAAAAAGTCGTTTGCACGAAACAATTGCTATTTGAAAGCCATAATACGTATGTTGACTTTTATTGGATTTTTTCCTATCACCATTTTATATTTTGCTAATCGGATAAAAATTTGCATATTGATGTATAATGCACGCTCCACTAAATACAAATAGTGTCAATGTCATCAATTTCGATCTCATATAATATTTAGAGTAGTTTGCATCTCAGCTTAATCAGCAATTTTTTTTGTACATTCAGTCATTATGAGATACCTACTTACTCAGAGTAAAAGGACAACCTGAACAAAGTACTTTTTAACTTAAGCAGCTGATTTTAATACAATTACAGTGTGCTACATAACGGTTAAATAAAGAATTGACGATAGTGACAGGGAATCGACACCATGCTGTGGCGTCGTTTCATGAGGTCATGTACATAGACTATACTGAGCGTGACATAAAATGACATGTCACTGGTGCGACTTTTTATTGCACTATTTTTTCTTCTAGTGCCTACTTCCTCGTAGGACTATAACTTTTATAGTTATTCATGAGGCATATTTCAAAATTTGTTCAATATACAATACTTGTATTGTACTTGGGAAAAAACGTCTTTCTATCTCTCTCTCTTTTTTTATGCAATGTTAGCAGTAAAACTAAATAGATTATAATAGGAACTGAGCATCAGTTAATATACATTTTGGCAAAGGTAATGAAACAGGTAAGGCCAGCTGAATAGTACGATACGTATTTTAGTACTTTTTTATGACAGCGTTTCTCCTTGTGTTTTATAATTTATGCTTGACAACTTACGTTAAAGAACAAAAAAATATATGATCATCATGCATGCATAAATCTTGTCGTATTTCTGTTATGGTTTTTAGGGTTTTACGGTATTAACTATGTGTAAAAATACAATGTCCACAACACCATCATTACATGAAATGCTTGAAAAGTATAAAAAATGTACGATAGGGAAATTCGTTTTTGATAGCTTTTAGAAAAAAAAACATTTTACAGGCATGTGTTTTTCTATTCTTTTAAAAATCTGTGAAATTTCAAAATACCTTATTATGGGACATAGTAGCTTTTTATTACAGAACTATACAGTATACATCGCTAGCATTTTCGTTTAGACTCTTATCTTTGTGTAGATATATTCCTCTACTTTTATAGCATATTATTAGAAAACCAACCAAATTTCGCTTATACCTAAGTTTGTGAAGAACACGTAATATGATAATGTCTTGTGAATGCAATTCATTATTACTTGCTGTGGATATCATAATTGATGCCTGCAAGCTCAAGTTTGACCACAAACCCAAAAGAAGGAAGATCTTTGGTTATTTCAAACACTTTGAATTGGGGTTTTTATTCAGTTTTGCCATGTACTTAAGTTCAGCTTTTTATATTGTGCGAATGTTCTGTCTGATACCAAAATTTATTAGCGGTTTCATGTGAAATTCTTGGCTTTTGTGATACATAGACAGACAAAATACAATGTGTCATTTTTTTGAGTGTGTCGGTAGTTGATTTTTTAAGTGTGCACAAAAGATTCAATGTAGCCATATAGCACAAAACACATTAAGTATATGCATACATGTGACATGTGCATGCGTATAACTTAAAGTATAGGATCAGAATCGAATCTCCCCTTTCTTAATTTCTCTCTGTGATAGAAATGTAATTGATGATGGGAAAACAGAAACAAAAAATAATGGTTGAAAAGACCAAGTGTTCAAAATCGAATGCAACGAGTACTTACGGTGAGTGTGTGTGTAAAATGTTTATACATAGTAAGTAGTTCATCAAGAATTTCATTTACACGTAAAAAGTTGTGGTTCTTTTATATATGTCCCGTTGCAGTACAAATCACGTCAGCTACATACCTGTGCACAAATGTAATGTATTTTACGGTACAGATTTGTATATTTACGTTCGCTTATTGCAGTTGCAGTAGAAAATAACTGACTTATTTGATGCAATGCAATACTTGCAGTAATTGCATGTGTGCATTTTTGGCCCATGCCACAAGCAGCTTCTCCGTACTCTACAAAATCGCATGTACACAACTTTGCAGACACTTATATCATATCTATCCAAGCAAATGCATCCTTATGCATTCTTCAGGTATACTATTTTATGAGACGAGTTGATGGTATCGAAATGATGCCCTAAAGCCATGGTGGAGGAGACAGGAATTCAGTAAAGTGCACTACTGCTACCACTACTGCTGTTGTACGGCTGCATTCAATTTGAAGCGCCAATTGCGAGTTGTATGATTGACGAAATTTCTTTTTCATATAATAAAGGCACTTTACAATGTACAACGGCATGTAGGCATCGACAATCACTTTAAAACACTAATGCCAATCACTTTAGAAATACTTAACCCTTTTGTTCAAAAGGTGACGAATTGTTGCTCACCTAGAATCGTAGATTTCAAAAACCACTTCTGTTTTTAACACCGACAGCGGGAGTGCCAGACAAACTTTGACTCAACCAGTGCATTTATTGCTGCTGCATCAGTTACAGTCGTACTATTTATATTGTCGGATTCACTGAACATTTTTTTTTATTGTAGGTTTAGTTTGCAAAATCGATGTGCACTTTTTAAATGATGTCACCTTTCTGCCATCTCAATGTTCTTTTATGATCAACCCTTTCGTGCGTGCATGTAGTAATTCAAATTTAGTACAATGTACTTGTACAATGTACAAGTTATATTAATATTTCATTCCTCATTTTTATACAATGTTTAATGATTCATGATGAGCATAAACCACAAGGCAATATAATTTGAAATCTTATATAATGATTCACCCAACTAGCCTTTGATCGTACAAGTAAACCGTCAACCTCATAAGGAATATAAATTCATGACTTTTCGACACGACTAAATACAAGAAATTGCTAAATTTATATGATTCAAGAATGCTAACCACCACCGATCAGATAATTTGGTATTAGATTCATGCCAAAACAAGTCAATACAAGTAACAGAGTGCATAAACTTTTTTTTTTTGGCTAGTTTAGAATTATGCATGACGATCGAATACTGATTTCAAAAGTACTAAAAATACTTACGTTCGCCTTACTTTTTAAATGAAAAAAAAACATCGGAAAATGGCAAATGACAACGTGCTTTTTTTCAATCGAATCCAATGTTTCTATTAGTACTATCGCTAATATAACTTCCAGCACTAGAAATTTATAAACGGTGCCTACATAAGTAATAACTAAACCAGGTAAGTCATCTCCGGTAATCTGTAATTGCTTAAAGTGCACATCTACAAACCTATTTATTTTTTTGCCGCTTATGAGTATATTTCTTGCTCTACTTCACCACGGAATTAATGTTACGTTACGATTTAAATGCTTGGATTCCCGTCAAATCAGCGCTTTTATCATCACTTGCTTAAAATAAGAAACTCGTGAAGATAAATTTCAAAATTGAAACATACGACACCAGCATAAATGTCTGCAATCAACTTGTGTGCTTCACGTGTTACAAGACAAGGACTTCAACTTTTGCCTGAACAAGAATAATAAATTTGTATCCAACAAAGCAAGAAACCCTACAAGTTTTCTTTTGAAAATCGACATAAACATAGCAGCGCACTGTGTCAGATGGGAATGCAACTTTTGGCAACTCTTTTCGATGTACGAAGACATATACAATGAAATGGGTATGGAACAACTTACAGGATAAATTGTACCAATCATGTTAACAGAACGAGCAGCACTTACAACTTACAACAACTAAATGTATAATGTTCTGCTTCTATTCTCGTTATATTTTCAAAAACTTTTTTTTTTGCATTTAAACCACACCCTATTACTAGACCTACCACCGCATCACAAAATACAATTTTTATTTCATATATAAAATAAAAGGGAATACTACTTTGTTCGTAGTTGATTTCGCTACGTTTAGTCACATAACATCATAGTCTACATGCATGGGCCACAGGTATTCAAAAACCAATGCTTCATGTTGCAATTTAATCCAGTGCAAACTGCATCATTTTTATCGTTAGTTATATAAAGTAGTAAATAAATGTACAAACAAATGTTATTTAGGTTTGGCCATGTAGAAGAAATGACTTTTGTTTAAATGCGTTCGTTTGTTCTTGTTAGCTGGTTGGTAAATCAATATCAATAAAGTTGACTCATTAATTCTAATCTACCTTTATCCGTCTGATTCTTCTTTTTTCTAGAATGGTCATATGTCAATCTAATAGAACTGGAAATAAACGAATAGCACCTTGACACAAAACGTTTTGACGAGAAAATCAAAAATTTGCAGCGACGAAGTTGCTGTTATAACAGATAAATCATTTTCTGGTTTCGTTATAGTTGAAATTACAGTTTTCCTTTAAATAGGTAGTAGTGGTAGAAGTTTGAGGTGTGATATCAACTTTTTCGTAACCTTGCTCATTACGCTCTCGGCAGAATACACTGCAATTTTTTCGTGTAATTCAAGTAATTCTAACCCTCTATACTCATCTGACATCTTTTAAGTAGAAAAGAAGTATTTTGGGTGCCCTCTAAATATGGTGATCGGACGGCTTATGCTTACACTGACTGACTAATACCAACCAGAGCAGTCTGATTGCAAGTATTGACGAAAAAAGTTCTGTAAAAAAATGCTGTTTTAAAAAGTCTTCATACCTTCAGAGAACAGGATATTTTCTCACCGCTTCAGTTTCAACTAATATCAGCTTCCATTAATCATCAATGAAAAAAATAATGAAAAAAGTTGAACCAAAACCCAAATATGCATGTACAAATACAAACGGTAAGTAATCATGACTAAAGGACACATTATACAATTTATATGTTTAAATTACTTAGCCATGTATGTAGTTGTACATTTTGTGGACTGGTTATGTATTGGCATAAAAATTCACTTTGAACTATGAACTTTTGAATGCATAAAGTAAAACAGCTTTACAACAACAAGGATAGGTATCAATTAAGGTATGTAATTACTTTAGACTATCTTTAGGCATCTCCATCGCACACACATTGATGAGAATATGAGAGTTCATAAAAAGTTGCTTTTCTTGGGAGTTTAAGCACAAGATCTAATGTATAGATATCTCGGAAACAATATACTTTCCCCACTGTTTCAGTGCAAAACAAATGTTTTAACAATAAACAAAAAAAAACATATAAAATGGAATTAGATCAAAATTCAAATGTCAGTCAAACTTTTGACAAATGACTATTGTGAATGAAGCCATGGGAAAATTATCCCATATCATTATTTACCTGCAGAGTTGTGTTGATAAAAAATGTGAGCATTAACTTTACTTCAGAAATAAACTTCTCTGCTTGCACTACGGTTTTAGGAAAAACAAATCATTTCACAATCTGAGGGATTGTGACCGCATTGAAAAGTTTGTTTTAAAAAACCTTTTGTAATTTCACGTGTGACACTTTTCTGAATTGTTTGCTAATACATGCAACTTTAGTGAATACTGGCTGCATATGCTAGCGCAGCAATCACATCACGCATGAAGCATAAATCTATAGTCATTACAATCACACATGATTACATGTACTTTTCTTTTTCTTCACGTTTCGAGAGATTTTGATGGACAAGCCGACGAGATGTTTGCTTAAAATATTTTGTTATTAAAATATTAAACGCAGTGCAAACCATCTTTAGAGTCGTGAATAAATCAGTGATACAATCAAAAATCCAATAAACTCTGCCTTGATTAAAAAGCTAGTCAGATAGAAAAGAGAAATGAAATGGGGCCTGTCGCGCTTCAGCTTAGTTTAACATTTTAATGTCTCCTATTGTGATGCCAATAACATAATGTCGAATGCAACAGAGAAACAAAAGAGAAAACGTAGTTGATAGAGTGGATGATGGCGATAAAAATTTGTATTCTGGTGTTTACTGACTAGTGACTTGCAACTTATTGAAACAATAAGGCGTATGATACAGGGTATTATATTATCTTAACAACCTATATGTATACTGTCATCTTTGTAGCAAGCGCAACACGATCTACATTACCTACTAACTCTCGATCATATAACGTCGAATATCAACCTGACAGGTGGCCAAATAAGTATTTTTTTTTAAATTTTAGCTAATTTCTTAATTAGGTTTGATTAGAGGAAGTTGAATCAAACATTTAAATTTCGTTTTTATGCCATTGCATTGCACTACTACTGCTGAGACGTTTTTAATAATATGTAAGATTTTTTCATCTATGAAAAAAATCGATCATTGACCACCTATCATGATAAGTGAACTGCATGACTATCAATTATTAATCATTTGGACCTGAGGCTATAGACGTTTTGCAACCGCCGTGCCAGCAAATACTTTGATCACGATTGGCAGATGCAGAGGTTTTTTTCAAATGTAACGCAACAAAATAAACTCAGCATGTCTTCAGAAGATATGGTATTGAGTTTAATGAAAATAAATATTGCATCTAGCCAATGTTACACGAGATTCATAAACGATGTTGTAATGATAGGCAATAAGTAATAATAATTTTATGTTGCAAATAAAATAGTGCATTGTTGACAATTATTATTATGAAAGTAGGGATGAAAATGGATACCTAGATGATTTTATTGACAATCTATAGGCAAAAATCTCATGTTTTTTGTTACATGACACACGTACACATAGCTTTTCTCTGCTCATTTTTCGCTTAGGGACTCTCTATCTGCTCCTAGCCTTTTTTCGTTAATTGGCTGGCAAAAAAGGTTTATTACCTTACTTCACCACATTCTTCAATCAACTTTACTAGTTCAGTGAAAGAAATTGAAAGAACATCAATGCTGATACGCATTTTAACATAGTGCCTACGCATTCACAACTTTTAATCTTGAGCGGAGAGTGATAAAAAGTTAAAAGAAAAGTTAAAGTTAAGAAAAGAGAAAATGCTACATGTTAATCAACCGGTATCACCTTTTTTTAAACAATTCGGCATGAGTTAAGCTCGTATCAAGCAAAATAGGTAGCTTATTATGAATGATTGACATTGCATCGACGTTCTTTATTTCTGAAACCAAAATTTTAAAAACCTGTTACAGTAACAGTAGGCACCGAGAACAGTGTGTAACGCGTTATAACGCAACAATGATTATGAAGAGAAAGCATAAATAACATTTACCCAAATATGCATAAGCTTTATCGTGTGTCTGTCCGTCCGTAATAAGTGAAGGCCCAGTAGAGCAAGAAGACTGTACTGTATCACATATATTATTATAGAGCTGTGAGTTTTGCGTTGCAACTGCAACGGTAAATACCTAGAAATATTTTCTGGTCAACTGTTTCCGCTACGTTTTTATGCTACCGTGAGGAATCTTTTTATTTTACGTACAAAAGTTATTTTATTTTATTGTTATTATCCTAGTAATGATAGTTCATTACAAGAATAAAATTTTATAGTAATAGGCAAATCAATATAGAATACGATCATCTACCTAACTGACCTAGTCGAAATGGCGCAGCATACTTATTCAGACAGTAAACGTCTAACTAATTTATCGATTTTTCGGTGATGTCATCTTAAAATCTTTTGATCTCCGTTATCAATTGTCACATTGATGACGTTTTGAAAAATATCAAGATTCTATTTATGAGGTGAAACTTCAAACCTCTTCTGCAGCGCCTACATGATGACATGATTTCAAATTACATACCTCACTGTTTGCCAAATTGACATCCTTTTTCAGCAAAGAGTTGCTGTTTTGTACTGCTGTATAATATTATCGTGTGCCACCAAATGAGATGAACTGCTTGCTAAAGTACATTTGAAAGAAAGCTCCACCATCAGATACAAGCTGGCAAACAGATATTATTGTCAGCTCAGATATGCAAATACAATGAATGATTACAGGAAATAAAATAAGAGCAATACAAACACTTGCAGAATTTCTGCCAATGAAAACTTTACATTCGTTCATGTTTTCGGCAAGCCCAAAATCACTTCATTTAGGACCTGATAACCAAAAAAGGAATAATACATGCTCAAATACACCCAACAATATAGCTTTATTTTTTATCATAAACTAACTTTTGGTACTTCTAAAATTACATTACATTACTCTCTCAAAATCACAAATTATGTACTCTTAAAACATTTTTGAAGTTTTCCCACAACCTACGTAGTTTGTGACACGCTTGATTGGTGATTTTTTTTTAGAAAATTAAATAGAACGGGAAGGTGATATTATTAGTAATGGTATTGTATACGAAGCTTCACTTGTAGCTTTCTAAATAAAAAGATCTTGATAGCACGGATTATAATAATGATACAATAATACGAACGAAGATCGGCTTCACGCAGTTTTTCTTTATGATGCGGGTAGATATTAGATAAAATAAGAAAGATAAACTTATTATCGTTATTACCGTAAATTTGAAAGGTACCACATATTTAATATTCCCCTAAACTTGGTATTGCACCTAAGATCTGCATCCTCTTCACCGTGTTCTATACATGCAAAAGTTTCCCAAGATGTATAGGTTACTATATTGCGTGCTGATGTGATTTAGGGATAAAAAAGGATAGGGATTTTGATATTTGCAAACATGGGTAAATCTGACCATTGTTCATTCGTTTCAAATAAATCCTTCACCAACATGACTGAAATGCCCCAGATACCGGTACAACATGCATGCTGATATGCTGCTCTAGGGTGAGTGAGGTGCAGTAAATACAGTACATTTTCATATACTCGGCGGAATGCACAAATTTTTGTTGTGAAGTCACGATTTTGCATGGATGAACTGAGAAATACCTACATAATATTTTTATTATTGAATGCTAAAAACCAATAAAATGCATCCGAGTCAATAACCAATACAACCCAACGCTAACGACCTGCGTCTTCTAGTTACAACACTTTGCCGACTACAACCGGTGAATTTTGTAAACTAACTAAACTAACTTTAAATAAAGCCGATTCGCATTGTTTAGCAAAGTTCATTGTTATCTGAGCTCATTTTTCATCACCAAAGCACACAATAGAATGCAACCATGAAAGAAAACGTAGCCAAGTACACTACAGCAGTATATAGTAGGTTTTACACATGCTCGTACATTTTGCGGAACATGCATTTTAGGTTTCAAGTTAACTCATATTCATAGTGATTTATGAATGACTGAATTCATGCGAACAAAATCTAATCAAATTAAGTCTACTCCTAATCAATTTTATTTCTCTTCCGTTAATGAAGGCATAATATTAAAAATAAAAACATTTAAAATAAAAGTCGAAAAAATGCATATTAGTACTTTGCCATATATTCAAAATTAACTCATATTGACAGTATCAGCATTTATTATCTATTTTCAAGAAGTTCAAAACCAGCTTTCTTGAGACCATGAGTCATTCATATATATACGATGATGATGATGAACACATAAAGTTACCATACTTGGGATTCATTCTAAGTGCTTCAGTGTAAGTGGTTATAAGAACTTGAGTTCGGTCATGATGTTTACATGAATTTATTAGGCAGATCTGTACATAACACCAAAATTTAGAACAAATTAAAGTATATGTAGCGCAAAAAATGTCCCAAAATAAATTTTTAATGCATAGAAAGAGTAAACCTTTTAAACAGGTTGCAGTGAATGGCGAAAGGTGTATTATTGGAAAGTTAGCGAGTGTTTGAATGAGTCTAATTTGAGATTAATTAAAGGCAGTTTTGTTTCGCTGAAAAGTTACATGCTATGTTAAACTTAATCTATTTTTAAGTGAATAGAAACTCATTTATTCATTATCAGTGTTGCTGTTTGCTAATGCATTTTTGTAGCAAAAAGAAAACAGTAATTCATTTATGTAATCACCAACCTTCGACAAGGCAGTGCAACCCATAATAATCGTATATACAATGGATAATAGAATAATTGAAGTTAAAATCCCTATATTGTCACTTGTCGTGGTAAAGTTTTATATAATAGCTAATGTCAGACGTATAACAATAAGATTTTATTGCATTCATTAGCAAACATTATAAATACTTGTCATGTGCTTCACGGCGATCTGTTGGTAAAAAAAGTGATAATTTGTGTTCACACCTTGCAAATCATCAGATAACCAACGTTGCAGGATGCAGAAAAAAATGACAAATAAGCAACAACCTTCAAAAGACTGAAGAACTTTGCTTTTCTTGTAGTTGTTGGTAATTTCGAACTACTTTATTCGATATCCCCCAATTGGTGTTGGCTCTAGCGAGAAGTAACGCAAAGAAAGATTGAATGGGCCAGCTTATAGTTTTATTCATGTTACCTATATGTAGTGAATAACCCTGCACTGCACTACATGTCCCAGAATGCAATACATCTCTCACTCAACGCCTTCGTGAAACACGATAACAAAAAATGAGATGTACATGCAGGTGCGGCTGTTTAGCGTTTGGTATCTTAATGACGATTAACAATTGAGCAGTATCAACATTGCAAATAAATGAAACTCATTATAAAAAAGTGCATCGCGCTTTGCCTTGTAATTTTATTGAATTGTTTGTACCCAATGCACGCAGCTTGTTTAGCAGCCGGCCGGTGCGGTGTACGTCAGTCAAGCCAACATCAACCAGAAATCAGTTAGTGCCTTTAAATCATTTTACTTTTAACCCATATGTAAGCATCCCTATTGCTTGTTTGTACCAAATAATAAATGAATGAATAAAATCAACATCTTTGTTCAATGTTTTACTTGCGACAAAAATGCATTTCACTTGTGTCAGTAACGTAAACATGTAATTAAAGAATATTATGACATGGCTACTTTAGCATTAAACATTGCCAAGTTAAAAAAAATGTGCTTGCATAAAATTCTTTCAAACCAATCAAAATTGGTTATGTCCAGTTCACGACAAAATAGGCTTCCCAAGCACAACAGCAAAATAATTTATAAATACAAATCATTTATTAAGGTGAAATTGTAGGTTTCTTGCATTGGACTAGGTTAGGCACACAACAACTCGCAAAAGTTCATTTTAAAGCTTTCTGTTATGATGTATAAGAATGCCCATTGTTCTCCATTTATTTTGAGCCAGACTTTCGCCATAGGACATGATGACGAGGAGGTTGCTTTTACAAAATGCATTCCTGAATCTTCAATCTTGACTTCTTGACTCACTTTTTCAAGCTTTTAGAATCCATCACCTGCATAGTAGGTATAAGCTGCAGTGCTACAAATACAGATGCATTTACATACTACAGAATAACGCTTTTATCCTCTAAATTCCGACATTATTATTGCTGATTGATGAGTCAACTCAATGATAATTGCAGTCATTATTTACTCATTGGCTACTCTTTTTTGTTCGTTAAACGCTGCACTGGAAGATTTAAAGGTATTTACATGACATGCCTACATCTATGTATGTCACTTTTAATAATCGTAAACATAAACATAACCTCATTAAATCTGTGTACGGCTCACAAAATAGTTGCTGCGAACTGTTGCTTTCTACATTCTTAGATAATGACATAATTATTTAAGTGAACAGAGTAAAACAAGGTAGAAATACTCATATAATGAATATCGCTCTATATATTGCCTATTTACTTCTCACAAAGTATCATTTTTACATTATCTGGTTACATTTTCAAGACAATTAGCTTTAAAATATGGGAATTCCATTTTTTTCTATCGATTTTCATGTATAACTTTCTTTACTGCTTACACAAAAACACCATAACAAGTGGCCCAAGGAAATCATGCAAGTGGTCAG
>JAHZMZ010001725.1:0-11128 GCA_027743805.1 Lepidocyrtoides sp. E14
TGCTTTGCAGATGCACGTTATTACCTAATCTCCGTGTAGTAATAATCATCATATTCATCATTCAACTTGCATAATATGTACATGCACAAAAAACTCCTTGACTGGATTTTCTCTTTAGCTATTCATCATCTGATATATTTATGGACATTTAAAGATTCAGAGCGATTTCTCCATCCCGATAGAATAGCAACGGCAACAACAGGATAACAAATTACACAATGCATTATTCTTGACTGAAATCCCATGAAATTATAAGGCAACCCGTATAATTTCATTTTGTCGATATAAAGTACCTACTTATTTGTAAAAACATATACCACTAAACTATACATTTTCTAAGAACAAAAGCTAACTATAATAAGCCGTGAACAAGTAACTAGGCTAATGTATGTATATACTCTGCAATGCATCATGCTCTACCCACGGCGAGTAGAAAAAAGAAGCTACAAGCAAAAAATTATCGCAGTTTTGCTTTCATACTACTTATTCCTTCCCTTAAAAGTATAACAACAACAACAACAACTGGTGTAGGCAGACCTTAATAAGAACGCTGTCGATCCATTGGAAAGACCCCGTTTGTATCCCTGCTTTCAAATGGGTGTAAATTTGTTCCAAGTCCCCGGCGACTCGTTCGAGATGCTGTTTGGCTGCTGCTCTCGCTGTAACATTATTCTCTTTTTGCTTCCCTTCTCTTTTCTTTTCATTGTATCCAACGCTCTTTTCTTTCTCTAAGTAAGAGGATGTAGTTGAATCGGTAGCGGCGACGTTGCCGGGAGAGTGGTGTGCTCCTTCTCTCACCAGCCTTTTCTCCAGCTGAAGATCACTACCACCAACGTACTCGGTCTCAAAGAATGATTTGCATCTTAAGTAAGCCTTTTTGAGAAAGTCGACTCTATTTTGGATCCTTTTTATCTCCTCCACATGACCTAAAGTTCCATCTGAAAAAAAGAAGGAAAGATGAGAGACGTGGTAAAAAAAGGAATAGAAATAGTAGTATGTACATATAGTCAACTTTTACAAGTAAATATAGATATATATACATTCCCCATACATTGTACATGCACGTTAAACCAAATAATAATGACAGACGGGAGTTACATCCAAAAATAAAACGAAAATATATTCCCTGGTTATTACACTGAAATATTATAATGGCACACATGCAGTTGGAACCGAACAAGTCAATAAGTCTCCTGCTTTCGACTTGCATATATTGTAGAAAATAGAATAGTTTCCTCAGTCAGTCCTTCATAAAAGTTCATACTGCTGCTGTCTTCATTTTCCCTAGCACTTATTTTTTTTCCTCCCTGCACCCTACTCCGATTACATATACAACAAGAGCGTCATGTGTTCATTTTCTTTTCAAGCTGCCGTTTTCATGTTTCATGATATCTCCTATTGCAATTGCGATGAAATAAATGTACGTATAGATTTGTTCCAAGCTAAAATATTATAATGTGTGTTCTCTCGCTGCATTTTACAATGTAAATGGCTACTTTTACCCGTTTACAATCGTCTTTTGTTCAACTGGAACGAAAATGCTTATTTTCAAAAGTGTATCACATGCACCACCACTCTACAAAACATAACGAAAAAATTACGGACGTGACTGCTAAAAACAAAGTCTAGAATTATTTACAGCCGTATCTCATGTTGGCTGTTTTGAATAATGAAACTAACTAGAGGTAGGTAGGTAGGCCCTTATTCCTACATTTACATTTCATCAACCTGAAAGATTATTTAAATTATGTACCAGTGTCAGTTTCGCATTGGCTTCTTTCTAGCTGGAAATCATACACATGCATGTACATAGGTACATATACATTTTATTCAAATTAAAAAAAAACTCGTAGAGAACAAAACCCTGTGAGAAATTGTGTGTGTATTTTTTTTGTTGCTTTATGCCTTTTCAGCCCTTTTTTTAGTACAGCTCTTTCCTTCGTCTCCCTTTAATACGGACTGACTAGTTTCAACCACGGGGAATAATTAAGTCGAAACTGACTTGGCTAGAAAAGGATAGTGTGTGGTATGCAAAAAAGACGAAGGAATGGTATAAACGAAATGCACACTATGAATGATGCATACATACACACACTATGGTAATTTTACTCATTCTCCATAATCAGTATCACCGACTTGCCTTGCTTTCACTCATAATTTTAAAGCGCACATGAGAAACGTGAAATTTAATAATAGAAGCAGTAGTAAGTGCAGATGTAAAGGAACCCATTTTTGTTTCCTTTTGTAGTCAAAGGATTTTTTACTTTGAGAGAGAGACAACAACAAAGCTACAAAGTTCAGGGTTTCACTTCAATAATCAGCAATAGCGCACCCCGACCTCAAACAAAAGTACATATTTTAATGCTAAAAACTTGCCACATTACTTCTGGCATTCCACGATACAGCTTTTGCAAGAAAGACATGAAATACATGCAAATATGTAATAATTTTAAAGCACACATGAGAAACGTGAAATTTAATAATAGAAGCAGTAGTAAGTGCAGATGTAAAGGAACCCATTTTTGTTTCCTTTTGTTGTCAAAGGATTTTTTACTTTGAGAGAAAGACAACAACAAAGCTACAAAGTTCAGGGTTTCACTTCAATAATCAGCAATAGCGCAACCCGACCTCAAACAAAAGTACATAATATTTTAATGCTAAAAACTTGCCACATTACTTCTGGCATTCCACGATACAGCTTTTGCAAGAAAGACATGAAATACATGCAAATATGTTGTGACCTTTTTATGCTCAAAATTTTATAAAGAAAAGTGTAGGCGACAAACCTTCAAGTAGATGTAAATGTTATATTCGGGTATGTAGGTATATATATTGTATACACCAACGCAGTTTAGAAATATACCTCATTAAAAAGCCATAAACGAATTAAAGTCAACCAAGCTTCATAAAAAAAGTACAAATCTTTTAACATCAAACCGGAAAGCCGACTGAATAAAATAAATTTTATAAATGAGCAACACAGTGAACGAGCAAAGTTTTGCGTATATACATGATTCTCTTGTGAATGCAAAAAAGCCTTGTTTGTGTTTTGTACTCCAGTACTCCCATATTCCCCACCTATTATTTTAAAAATATACACATATGTGGTTACCATAATTAATAGGTGTGGAGTGCGAAACTCCATTCTACAGTTAGCAGCAAACTAAATCTCGTAAAAGAAGTCACTGTGTGTGTGTGTGTGTAAATCTACGTTCCAGGAAAAACTATGTTCTCATTTCTACGGAATTCTGGCAAACGGGAAAGTTTATTACGGGGAATGCAATGTGATAAAAGGAAGATTCCATTGATAAAATTACAATGTGTAGGGATGCTTATATTCTCTTTTTTGAAAACATCTTTTAACACGTGCATCCCTAACACAATAGGTTACTTGTGATGATATACTTGATAATGGCATAATATGAAAATATCCCTATAGATTTACATGCATCCTTTGAGGCTGTACGCTGTCATTTATAAAGTGCAAATGTACATACCCGGCGTTAAATGAGGAAGCTTTTTGATGTTCTTCCATAAATCTCGCAACTGCCGATCCCATTCATGAGGATGAGGATAAGTAGATGGGAGAGTTTCAGTGGATTTTTTTCCGTCTCCGACATCTGCAATTCGTTGTCCGTGACGGCGACGTTTCTCCTCTGTCTCTTCTTCTTCATTGTCAGCAGCTAGCAAAACGACTTTCTTGACAAATCGTAGAAGTAAGCCACATACGTCAACACATGTCTCATCGATTTTGCGATAAATGTCCGCCTGAAAAATGCAAAGACAATACAAGTAACACATTATGATATGCTGACAGTCTATACTTTAAAAGGGAAAGCGGAAAATGAGCAGCATATACATACATACAACCTACAAACTGAAAGCCAAAGTAGTTTTCTCATCAACTTGAGTAAAATTAAGACGTACACACAAAGCGAAGGCAAAAGAGCTAACCGCTTTCTCTTTTCTGTCGTTCCAAAAATATTGCGAGTGTCTGCACAATCATAACATACTACCTACTCCACTTATATAAAATCAACAATGGTAATAATAAGCCATTTTGCTGACTATGTATTCCGAATCAGTTTTGAACAACGTACAGATAAAAGGAGAAGCCTGTGAGACGTGTGTTCTGTCAAGTAACATACATGTTCATATTTTCCTATAACATTCAATCCACCACCATTTGCCTCATCCAAAGAAAAGAGAAACTGACATTGAAACATCATGGATAAACTGGGAGCACTCTTTCAAAGTCACCAAACTCACAAAAAAAGTGTGTTTTCCCTCCTCTTATTCTTTTTTCTTCATTTATGCCATTTTATCTCTTTCTTTCTCACTTTCGTCTCGAATTTCCTTCTACTATATCACTTGTTCAGGTCCAAGACCCAGAACACAACAGCAACCCTGACAATTTGTAGCCATTTTTGGGAGATGCACGACATAAAAAGGAGCCGTAACTCTTTTGGCATATAAAATGTGGCATCTGCCCAACAACAACATCAATCCGATGTAGTGTGCAGTAGTAGCCTCAGACCCTACATCTTCTTCCCATGTGCGTGTGTACATTTTGCTTTCACCAAATCCTACTCATTTGATACTCCCTGAGGAAACTTAAAGCTCGGCCTTATGAAATGGCTCATAAAAACTACTAGTAAGGGCATTTTCCTTCCTTTTCAAGGAAAAGACACCATTAAATACATATTACATACTTCAACGATACAGTACTCACATCAGCAAAACACATTCTTCTACACAACAAATGTATCATAATAATAATAATACATACTCAACCCTTCCTTTCTATTACTTGCTGTCGTGTCATCTAATTTTTATTATTTCAAGTACAGCCCATTTCTAAGTATTCCTGATATACTTACATAGGTATATTTCTTCGTTTTCACCCTATCCTCCTCACAAATTTGTAACAAACGACCACAAAACAAAGTGGGAGAGAGATATATGATGGAATAATGACAATACGATATAACGAGAGAAGGAGAAAAACAAAATTCCAAGAGAATCAAAGCACAACAGCAGAGAAATTTTACGTGACGAAAAATACAAATAAATACATGTTACGTGAGATATTTCCAAGCTCAAAACGAACACCCACATCATTCAATATCATACCTAACAATATGTACATGTCTCTGTAGGCGTAACTCCAAATTCCCTTACTTTCCACCCAGAAGTGCATAGACACATTTTGATTTTTAAAAAAATGGTACACATGTGGAAAGACGTAGACATATGTGGAAAGAGCAAATCCAAATAAAATACTGATTACTCAATACTACATCGAAGAAAAAGAAAGCTATGTATATATTTCTAAATAAATAAGTTCATACGTATCATATCCCATTTCCGATATACACGCCGCCACCACACGAAAATATACTACTAAGCATGTAAAATGCACGTGAATTGATCATCATCATCATAACCATCTACGTACACATATATATATATATTGTGCATCATCAGATGCAAAGAGAAGTAAAAGTTGAAGACGTTATTTTCCACCTGACTGATCACAAATCTGTGCATCACGAGCCATTACTCACATTCACTTGCCTCTTTAAAGGCACTCACATTCACACACTGCTCATAAACTGTTTGCTCGTCCGGCAAGGAGGAGACTCATCATCATCCTATTCTCTTTCTTTCTTTCCACTTCAACTCCGCGGGTTTTCTCTCTCTCTCTCTCTCTCTCTCTCTTTCTCACTCTCCTTCACTCACTCATTCTCATCGTTTCGTTATATATCTGGCTCTCCAAACTTACTACTACTTTGCAAAATGAAACAGCTCCCGGAGGATAGTGAAAAAAGAACATTGAAGAAGAGAATTTAATGACGACGATGAGGCCAACTACTACTACTACGACTACCAAAGTACATTATTGTGCCTAGGGCTTGCATGAATACTGCATGTTCCTAATAAAGTAACTAGTGACAGAAGTAGAACCATGTATAATGCAAAACGAATCTTGGGCTGAATACAACTTGGCACTACTAAAGAGAAAGTAACATGGACTCTAATATAAAATGTATGTGTATTCATTCACTCATATGAATGACTGATATGTATATCTCTTTAGAACAAAAAAATGCCGCCCGTGAAACATTCACTGTAGTCTGTCACAGACATACAAAGTCCTTTTACCCATAGTTTTAGCCAGTGACTAATCTGGGTCTACCACGTTGTATCTTGTCACACGGATGACACATTAAAGAAAGGCAAACGACCTGGTTTCATGCTCAGTCAAAAAGATNTTAAAGAAAGGCAAACGGTCTGGTTTCATGCTCAGTCAAAAAGATGTGTATCCTTGGTTCACGTTATCACTAGATGCTAAAATGTGAGATGCTTCATTTTATATTCATTTCTTTTCCCTTTACAATAGAGAACCACATAAAATAACGTTTTAATTGGGGAGTAAAGACCCCTCAAAATTTTGTTAAGTAGCTACTAGTTGAGATATTTTAATTACATGTATGTATGTATACCTTTGAGTTTATAAGTACTATTGTCTCCTATGTAGTATGCATTATGTATGCATGCAAACACAGAATCACGACAGATAATTTATTTACTTTCAGTTAATATTTCTTCCTAGGGAGCACCTGATGTATAAAGCGACGCATACATACCTAGTGCCTTTAAATTACTCACTGCTTGGTTCAAGTTTCTCAGTGTGCAGGCAGGCACACTATTATTATTTCTGACTATCCCAAGACGTATTTTAGTTGCATTTTTTAAATATTCTAAAAAAGGAAACGGTGTATTTTCTGGGAAGTTAAATCTGCTTTTAAAAAATAGTATGGATGACTTGTTCACAAAACTCCATTTCTCCAAAGTAAGTGCCTTCCACTAAAATGAGGCGACCCTATAAAGCTCATCACTATTAAGTGATAATGAAGGACAGAAATTAATTGGTGACATAGATTTTGTTTTTAGATTTATTACAGTTTTCAACTCGGTAGCATGTTTTGAAAAAAAATCATTGCGATTGTGATATTGAACACTTTTTCCAAGAGGTGTGCATTCGGCCAGAACGTTCGAACTTAAGTGATCTTTTGATGATCATACATGCAATTTTATTCTGTTGAGTAAGATGCATGAAACTTTGTCCACAAAGCCTTTTATATGCCAATGACGATTATGCCAAGAGACAAGTACGCATACATTTTGTTGGTAACGTTGCGTAGACAGGTAGTTGGAATCCACTCATGCCTCGCACAAAATAATAATAAAAAAAGGAAAAAAAAACTACATGGCTAAATGGTATAATATTACCACCACTGCATTGCAGACTGAAGTGAAGTGGTACAGAGATGTCTAGACTTGTTCGCTCTATAAATGCAAACATTCATACAGCCAGAGGTATGAATGCGTTTGTCACATCATCATCATCATCATCATCATCATCATCATTCACCCTGAGATATGGAAAAAGGGAGGAAGCTACAGTTCTAATTTGCTCTCTTTCTCCTAAAAGTCACTTTATGTCTACTGATGCGTGTAGCAACTCATTTTTGTCATCCACATTCACATACCTATAATATACCTACACATTCATACAAACATGATCCTTTCAAATGAAGCTGCACGACTGCTTTCTTCATTACGGTGACTTGGTGACATTTTATTAAGAGTTTATCCGTCTGTCTGCTTGTACGGCCATCGTCATCTTTCTCATATGTCTATGAACATCAAAACGATGAATGATAAAGATGCATAAAACATTACCATTATCTTTTCTCTGTGTGGTTATCGTCGTGGGAAGCGTACGTAATTTCAGAACGAGTTGGTTTTTGTGAGCAGTGAGCATCCACAAAACGTAATATATTCACTTTCCCATCACATGACCTGAGCATGAAGAAAGTTTTGTTTACTTTAAACAGTTTGGTACGATGTATTTTCTCTATATTATGTGTTGTCTTAAGTCTTCTAAAAAATGTTTCTTGTACGCGTATAACTACTGCATACTACATATACAGTATGGGAATGGGTATATATCTAAAGCAATACCGTATCATTCAAACCCACTGGCTGGTGGTAGTATTTTCTCAATCTAATTTCGTATGCAGAAAGTGACTGTTGTTCAAGAAGAAAGTAAAGAAGCAGCAAAAAAATTTAGAGTGTTATTGCTGATCCTTCTTTGCAATACTGAAACAACAACGAAATGGCAAATACCAAAGACAACAGTAATGAAGATTCTTCTCTCTTCACAACTTTTAAGATGGTTTCTCTCTACATGGAAAAACACAGAGATGGATTCAGAGAGATATTGGCATTCTCTGGAGTGATTTACATTGTCAGTAAATTAGTTCTTATATAAAGTCACCAAGACGCATGTATATGCTTTCTAGATAACCAAACCGTACAATATTATTGGTGCACACTTTTGTGTAGATAGCATGAAGTTCCTTGTTAAGCCTACTGTAGCTGAATGATAGAGTAAAAGTTTTGAATATCTACCAACAATGTTACAGAGTACGGTACGCAACTTGCTTGGGGATTACCTGAAATCTTTTAGTAAAAGAACACTTACTTGTTCATACTTACTTTTACCTAGACCTAGACACGCAGTAGGTATATCAAAACTACTACTTGTACGCAAACCGTTATAACTGATGTGATGGGGGTGGTGGTGTGATGAAATAGTCAAAACATTTATATATAAAACATGATATAACAGGGCAGTGGGAACGTCCAGTCAGACAAAAAAAACTCGAACTGTTATATTCCGGTCAGTAGCAATTTCGTGCAGCTACTACTGCCTAGTCAATACATGGTTACAAAACTCAGTGCTTTTCTCTTTATATAGTAATAAATGGCAAGAGGTTTTTACGCTCGTAAAACTTCAAACAGTAGGAGAGAGAAATTTAACGAGTTCCAAACTTTTTGCACATGAATTAAATGGTATCAGGTAGAGAGCTATAGTTTTACGGAGCTATGAGCGATAATGTGTGGAGTGAAAGCAAACAGTTAAACAACAACCGTACCAGATGCAGTCTGTGTTCGTTAGTGTACCTAGTTAAATGGTATCTTTATAGCCATAATTGGAATGCTATTAAGTCCTCTTAAGCTCCTCAAGTAAATAAATTCCAGGAGCAAAAACTTGAGTTACGTTTTTGTGGATTCGGTGTTCCTCTTTCTTATCTACAAACCTGAAACTAAATGGTATACGTATGTATACATTGACAAGAACTAGTATTAAATAAACAACCCCGTTCGCTTCTACTATAGAAAACACCTATAGAAGAAGGAGATAGGATAGTAGTAAAAGTACACTAGTATATGTATATATCTGCAAATTTTTCATTAACTTGTTGTTTATTATTACGAATGAATCAAAGCAGTTGTGCGAAAAGAGTGTATACATAAAACACACGTGTCCACTATTTTATAGTAGAGAAACATTAGTCACATGTACATTTTCCATATCTCAAACATGATTCAAATAAATTGCATACGTTATACAGCATTAAGTTACACACTCTACTAGTAAATGCGAGATCAACTCGTTTTTAGTCACAATTTGGGACTTGTAGAAAAACTAGCTTGAATCAACTGATTTACGAGTGTGTGAGGAGGACAAGCAACGAAGATATGCTAAATGACAGTCTCAGCATACATAATGAGAACGCAAGACAAAGATGTAGAATATATATGTAGTGGCAGAACTATATTTTAGATGCCATTACAGCAGAATTTCCCAAGTTAACCCTGATTATAACTTGTAACAATGCTTTACTATCACCACTTCTGTCAGCTACTTGTTAGTCAGCTATGGTTGGTATATGTCCCTGTAGCAAAATTATCATGGTAAGTGATCCACCAACCAGCAAGAAGCAATGAAAATTTATTCGTGAAAAAGAGCCTGTCGTTGTACGTAAAGCAAGTTAAGTAAAATGTAGTACGTAATACCAATAGTAAATATAAAAATTCAGTAAAAGTAAAAAAAGACGCCACTTGGGGATGACATTTCCCTCCGCTCTCTTCTCTTCCTCTGCAACGAGTTTCTGTAATATACAGAAAGCGAAACAACGAACAGCAGTGCAAGTTGGATGAGGAAGAGGAGGAAACAGGAAGAAAAACTAAAACTATTCCATGTAGCAGTGGAGCACACACACGTCTTTCCAATGAAAAAAATGCTCTCCCTTTGCACATTTGAGAGACACCAGCTTTTTCGTTAAGATAAAAATAAGACATCAGATTTTCAAAGGATTTATGAGAAACAGGAGAAAAGAAATATGAGAGTAGGTAAGTATATAGCACGCATGTATTTCCAAACACACTTTGGATTATGGTATTATCGCCTGTGATGAAAAGCTTCGTTGTGTTTTGGGGCAATAAGTTCCGCCGAGACAAATTTCCCCTTTTTGAATATTTTTTTAGGTGGGTATGCATTTTCTACGTATTTTACCTATATCAATATGGAAAATATGCATGAGTGTGACAGTAGTTGACTAGAAAAACTACAAACAAAAAACTCACCACCAACGTAATCTATCATTCATAGTAAATAAACAACATGATGTTCTTCTAATTTCAGCACACGTTTGATCATGTATTATCCTTAAAATTACCTTTCTACTTTCTCTCTCTCTCTTTCTCTTCAAACGACAAATTTTCCCATTATTTCTTCACGGAAATTGCATCACAGTTTCAGTGTCAAAAGACCACCAAATCTAATTTGCATTATTCACAAATACCGTCCACCACCACCACCGTACGTCTTTCCACTTTCATGCATGTCTGATCCCATGCTAAAATATAGTTCCTGAATATAAAATAGAGCGAAAACAATTGAGAGGTGTATACTCACTCATATTAGGTGAATATTTTTCATAATAATAAAAGAGTACCTACCAACCTAAGTTGAAGAGAAAATATTGAAAAAGTAAGTGAGAAGAAGGGAAGAATATGAAAGTGTCGTTGGGGAAAGTGACTTCATTTACAATTAGATTGGCGTTCATTCTTTCAAAGGACCATACACGGCTTGAATTTTACAACAACGAAAATATGCCCATGTGAACCAAAAGGGATTGAAAGCGACACAGAAATTTTACGGCAAGAATAAAGGTAATGCAAGTTCAGTATATGTATCTATAATAGCGAT
>JAHZMZ010001726.1:4293-31736 GCA_027743805.1 Lepidocyrtoides sp. E14
TCTAATTTTCAGTATAGTAGCAAGAGACAGTATAATCAGACATTACATCTATTTGTGGTCATGATGTAAGAGACTTTTAATGTAACCTACTTTCACTGCACTACTATAGTCTACTAGTATATTCCTGAAGGTTTTTAAAAGACTGCATATATATTAAATTACTTCTTCAAAGTGCGTACGTATATATTAACTTCTATGATTGGTGGTATGTTTTTAATTTTCCTGCTCTAACGATGAGTACCGGTGGTTTTAGAAAACGTAATTAAGACAAATTTCGACCTTCTTTAAAGAAATTGAATTAATCAAAAGGCCTCCAGAAAGCCTCCTATAGTAGGCGATTAAATCTTGGTTCGCTAATTGTATTTAAATCTGGTCTACCTTTTTTCATGCAGGTATGTAAATACGACCAGTTCATTAAATAGACAGGTAGAAGGGCATTAAAAATGCAACATGGACTCTTCGAATGAGGTGTAAAAATTAAAATTGCGTGGAACTTTTTATAATAAAGAGATATTGAGTCGCTATATTGCCAACAATGACGAATAGCAGCGTCGTTTGATGAATCATTTGGTGACTACATGTAGTATTTGGCAGGGAAGATGGACAAGTTCAGTTCATACGCTAATTAGGCGACATTTTGAAGTTTAAATTAGAAAGCGAGTATAATATACTAGAGATTCGATATGTGTAATCAGTTAGCCCACATCAGTGGTTTGACTTTCTTGAATCAATTAAGCAGAGTTTCAAACCGTCCAAAACGACGATTAAACTTAAGCTGTGAGAAAACTCTGTACACGCAATCACAAAATCATTATTGTTGCGGGCCTTTCAGGTTCCATTAGACGGCTATCGAAGAGCCACAAAACGTTAGTTTGTGCGTGACATGAGATGAAATATTGAGATGCACAGACTATTAGTTTTTGTGCTGCATGAAGTCCCAGTCATCCAATAATTATTATAAATGGTTATTTACCTGCATAGTTGCCACCACAAATCTCCTCGCTTTCTGAAAGATTTCCTCATCTGTCCATGTAGGATGTTCAGCATGGATTCTTCCAGCAACAACGTTGTGCCAACGAAAGAAAAGAATTCCAAATGCCAATAAGGCAGGGTTTTGATTGGTGCGTGGATCTCCCATCACTATTCATAGTAAAATCAATAGAATCAATACTTTTAAAAACATTCTGCAATGTTGGCTGGGGCGAGGAATCTGCAGTAATTCCATGGAATGCCAAGTGATTCTTTCAAAAGCGTCATTTAAGGGCTATGATGGTAGATGATTTTTATCTTGTACGAGAATAGAAAACCTGACATGCACTATCAGGGGCAATTTGACTCATTTTTGGTGAGCCTGAACATATTATTATTCAGCTTATTTAAACATAAAAAAACTTAAGATTCTTAAGTTAGGAATTGAATTTATAATTAAAATGATTTTAGCCAGTACATCTTTAGGTATTAACTTATTTTCTTTGAATTCTTCAAATCAAGGTTATAATATGCTGCAATTCATACGGACTGTAAATGCACTTGCTAGTTTAAAAAAACTAAATTTACTGTTGAAGTACTAAATGACTTCTTGAATGATAATGTATTCAATGTTTAAAAGGCATAAATCGTAAGCTTAAACTGTTTCCACGAATCGAGAGCTGTCAATTTGAAGTGATTAGCTGACAGCTTCAATAATAAGTAAGTACATATAAGAATTAACAAATACAGCTAGTCGTCATCAAGTGTCATATTCATTGGTTTTTTACTCTTCATAATCAAATTTAGCTACTCAATCAGTTGTTTCTGCTTATCGTTAACTTTTTATAGAATATCACTAGCTGATTTTTTGCAAGTTTTCATACAGATTCCATTAATAGAAGGAGGAAAATATAATAAAATGATGAAAGGATGACGGGTGAATACACGCAGTCCTATTGAATGGTGTCATGCTCAAAAGATTTCCTTAAAAATGACAAGTTTAATTGCTCACTGAACAAACCACCAATACGACCACTTTTGTAGGAAATCTTTTGATGAAATAATCTTTACAGTTTTGCTTACACGCACTTCCGGATTTGCATAGTTAAGGAAGCACCATATTACAACTTCATTCAAAAGTCTATCAGTGGTTTTTATAAGCTGAAAGACAGTCTCAACTTCTTTTATAATTTTGATAAGTGCGAGCGTAGGACGCAAGGGTTATTTTTTGTCCCTAACCTTCACCGTCAAGCACACGTTGTTATCATCATAGCCGGCATGCAATACATTTCAAGTAATTCCTTTTTTCTTCTTATTCATTTCAAAATGAAGCGAGTCATACATTCAAACTCCAAAGACATGGTAGAACAAGCCAAACCACAATATTGTGAACAAATGTGTAAAGGTCACAAAGGAGAAGAACAGTGACAAGTAATCAGTTTGAATTTCTTTAATTCACACCATTATTGTACCACTATAAGTTTTATGAATGAATGAAAAATGAACTTACAAAACATTCTCTCAGGGCTAAGCATTCTGAGCACGTGTGGTGAAGGAGCATTGCTCAAAGGAACACGTTCAGTGTTTCTTGGAGGTAGTTTGTGAGTGTTGTCCGTACGAAAAGTTCCATTCACGTAAGACCGCATAGCGGATATCCACGCTTCTGACGTACTGTAAATGAAGCTTCCGTCAATCCAACTGGTCATCTTATTAATCTGAAATTGACATGAATGAATAAATACGTTTACAAGTTATAATAATGGCTCAATATGAAGAGCAAAAGTGGTTGGAATATTTTCTATGATGAAAATTAATTGGTCAGTAATGAGATGATAATTTAAATCATTAAAACATGCAGGTTATACAGTTTGATCCAGTTTCTCAACGTAAAAAATGAGATTTATTAGCTAATGTTAAGTGTCATCTCTGGAGGACCAATACCATAACTTATTAAGTAATTAATTAGTGCTGAATAACGATGTAACACTTCTGGTGGATTGTGCAGACTAGCGAAATCTTTCTGTAGAGAAGGTCAAGGTAAAGTAATTGTGTTTAGATACAAAGGGGCTTCAGCTATCAGCATAAAACATGGTTCTATTGACGCAGTTAAAAGGATTTTAATCAATGTCAGTTTCAGCGGCACAGTTTGTGGCTATAACTGATTGATTGATCACTGATCACTCTTTTCAGTGAATGACTTTATAGTTCCTACCTAGCAGTGTCTATATGCACAATCTACATTCATAATTAGCAATATTAGCATGCATGGCGAAAACATAAAGTAATTGAAAATGTTTACTGTGTCGTACTTGTACATATTTTCATGTAGTATTTTCACAGTTTTTTGGCTGTTTGACATAACAGCAGTGTAAAAGAGAATTAATTGTTATGTACAGGTCCGGCCCTTTCCTGGTACATTGCAGTTTTATAGCTTGACTTTTACAGACAGTGTCATGGACAGGATTACATGGTGTCGTTCTACCATCAAAATGGCTTAAAGTGGAATGAAATCTTTTGATCTTTAGTAGACAACGTAGTGCCTTTATATTTTTTCGGTCAGTTTGCCTAGAACAGGTGACAAATGCTTTATAGCAGAAGAAAAGACATATATACCTAACGAAATTTCCAAATAGGAGAGATGTTTAGTTTATGATGATACCCCCAGAATACCAAAATGCCGACATTCAACTAAGCAATAATGCAATGGCCATTCATTATATTGACTGCCGCACACCTTTTAAAGTTATACAACAGCTAATGAGTGAATCCTAAACGTTTTTTATGCGCAAAATTACTTCATGATAAAGAGATTCAATCAAAGCCTGCGAAGAAAAAAAAAAATCTTTTCTTGTATAATCCTATCCGCTTACTTACGATGTACATATTACTCATGTAGGTGACTGCAGTGTAGCATCAGCGCAGCGTAAATACACAGACAACCAAACAACCTTGTCCTGAATAATGTCGCTGCTGCTGCTTCTCCTCTTATGAGACTCGTCAGCACAGCTAAAAAGGAGGAGAACCGTTACTACTACAAAACTTTACTGCGTACTTACATTAATAATAATAACAACAACGCAAACTATCAGGAATTTTAAATCGAAAGCAAAAGTAAAAACCATCATCATCACCATGCATGCGTGCGCTACGTGTACATCATTCTCATGCAGGTAGTATGCCTACCTACAACTGTATACATTTTTTCATGCTCTTCAACTCAACAACACTGTCATTCTCATTCATTCAATATTTTCAGCTTTTCAGTTTGTGCAGCAGTGCAGTTAGCAAATATAGTAAACACTTCATCATCCTAACACCACCACCACCAGTATAAATTTACAAATGGTATTTTCAATTTCAAGTGAACCCACACGCACACTACCAGTCGTCGTAAGCTACACGTATTATTATTATTATAAATGAACGAGGGAATTAGTCAGTGGAATGTAAAAATCATAAAAACGTTAGCGTTGAATAAGTATATATGCAATAACAAATATAACAACGGTACGAAAACAAACAGTCGTTCAGCTAAAAAATTTAGTCATAAGGGCTGCGCATGATCATATTATTGTCGTTGGTTGGTTGGTGCTGCTGGTGCAGTAACGACAGTTGGTGTCTCCCTTTTTCTAAGAAGTACATAATGTTCTAAAAATAAAGTACGCAATCTTTTGAAGTATGGCAAGTTATGTTATAATATATTACGTGTTATTCTAATGATTCCTTGTTTCAGTCCGTCAGAGTCGTCATCATGATCATTATTATGGTGATTACTGTAACTAATTTTGCCATCATGTATAATTTCTATTACCTTGTAGATACATACTTATAAAATGTACGTAGTCGCCTGTGTATGAAAAACAAAAAAAAATACGTATCGGCTGTGCATGACAATCTGCACACTGACTGATCTTTTAACAATACATTGTTGAACGTTGTTCAATACCATGCGGCGGGCATTGTTAGTCAAACGTCTCTGTCTATCTTGACTTGATTTAAGTATCGCTAATTGTTGTAATAAAAACGACAAGTTGACTGTATATAGAAAAGTAGCAAGGTTTGTGTACGGCAGCAGAAGTATAAGGCAAAAGAGAAGAGGTAATACAAAGAAAGACAAAATTTGCATTTTCGTATTTAATTCAAAAAATAAGATTTATTGCAAATACCGACAAACTCATCGAAGCATAAAAAATATTGTCACACCATAAAATTGGATGTTATATAGGTATTCCTTCACAGATTTGTACTTTTTTTGTTTTCCTGTGATACTCGGGTTTTGGTATATACTTGTGTCATGATGGAAGGAAATTTTTTTCATACATGCCATTTTACACAATTTAGCACTAAATGTAGTAGGTGGCAAGAAACAATTGTTGTATGAATGGACATGAAAAATTCTCAATATTTACCACATCCGCTTTATTTATTCGTTTCTTACAAAAAAAAGTAATTCCCTTCTTTTATAATATATTATCACTGAGAATTTTGCGTGTGCAGGTTTGCATATCATTGCAATTCAAAACAAAGTGTAGCTTTGTAATGATAATGATGTTGAGTGACTAAGTTAGCCTCGACAGAAGCCAAAGAATGACCTTTGCCTAGACTGAGGAGAAGAAGTGAAAAAATGTGGACGGTTGGTTGGATGATGGTACTGTTGGGGGAAGGCGATGTGATAACGTATTTGGGCTTTTTCAATGCATAATTGTTTAAAATGTTGTGCAAGCGTAAATGTTATAATACTCCACTAAAAGATTTTTAAAACATTTTTTTTTGACTGGTGCTACTGATGTTGTTTCACTGCGCTGCTGTGTGCTTTGTAATCAGCTACTAACCTACAATTAGTTAATGTGGTGCTATTGAAAAAGTACTTTGGACATGAGCAGAATTTGTATTGGATTTTGTGAACTCTAAGTACAAATGATAAAAAGGCGCACACACACGACGATGAAGAACAACATGATCTTTTGCGTTGCTGTGGTGGGTAGAATGTTGTAGGTATTCAAGATTACCCACTCTGACGTTTCTGGCAGAATAATACATTTTGTATGCGTATGCTGCGTACCTAGTACCTATAATGTTATCATTATTACAGCATATTTTGGCAAAGATAAAGATTACGGCTGACTAATTTGTTGTGTAGATAGTCAGAAAAGTGTAGATAAAAGCTTTTACCTGTTCTCTAGGCCGGTTGGGACTTTGGCCAGTTTTGTGATCATAGCCAGCACGAAGAAAAGGCATGTATCGATTCCCTTTGCATTCTTTGTCGTACATCTCATCACACTTTTCGATGTCAATACGGTGCATCTCAATAGGACAGCCAGACTCACTGGCCATCAGGATTTCCGATGACACCACTTGGCCTGAAATTAAAATTATAAAAGTGTTACGCACACAAGTAATAATTACTTTTGTATGATATGATTAGTATGCAAAATGCGAGCAAAATGACAAGTTGAATGATCTGAATATGCTAGAAACGAAAAATAAAAAATAAAAAGCGGCATGATCACTACAGACAATAAATTTTTACTACGTGCATTTTCTTACCGAAAAACGCCAACATTGCCGTTCGATTCGCTGTGGACCCGAGGCCATCCTCTCCCTTCATAAAAATCTGACTCAGCTTTCGTGGACTAGGACGATTTTGACCTGCCAACATGTAAACTCCGTCAGCATAGGAAGGAGGCGTTTTTCTCGTAAGTTGACTATCTGTGGATACCATCATAGCAAATCAAATTCAAATTAGGTACATAAACACACTAAAAATGTCCGCACTGCCTATTTAATTTTATGAGGGTGAATGCTTCAGAAAATTGAATTCCATTCGTTCAGTGTACCACGCCATGCCACTACGACATTTTGAAATTGTGTTCATAATAAACAAACTTTTTAACTCCACCAATAAAATTTATCTCACCTGAGCAATCTAGTTATCTATCAGCAGATTAGAATCACACTATTTAATACTGTATGGCATTGGAAAAGAGATGAACGAACTTACAAGAGAAAACGAAAAAATACCAGTTTTTTTTGCCACATAAATAATTTTCTCGCTGTTTAGACTTTCTTACCTACAGAGCCCCACTCGGGATGCGCCAAGTTATTGTACCATCCATCATAGCGTTGCTTCTCGATAAATCCCTCCCGTTGATCTGCAAAAGTGTAAAAAAATATAATATATTTTATTACTTGAACTAATATTATATATGTTATCATTATTACTTTACAATATTTGCAAAATGTACCCAATTTATTATATATTTTTACAAGGATTTTTCCTTCAGTCGTTGGTAATCACAAAAAGGATAGGAAAACATAATGTATATTTTACACCTAAATAACTTGTTCATAAAACTGTGAACAGATAAGCTTTTGATTTAATGCGTATAAATTTGTTAAAGCCCACACGCAAGCAATCCTAAATTTTTGCCTTTAGGGTTTTATCCACTCTAATGAAAATATCAAGGAGATATGGCAAAATACTACTACTCAGCAAATTTTTAAAGTGAAGATGCAAGAAGGAGAAATGACAACATTTGAGCATTACAAAGTCGCCAAGAAGAAAGAGAGTGAGTTTTAGTTATCACCAACATCAAAGGCATCATGATGGCTATATTTTGACACACAGGACGTTTTTTTTTCTTTTCAAATTGTTGCTGCATGAGTATGTGTGCTGAAGTAAATTACAATCAGCAACGGTTACAATGGAGTACAGTGTGTTTCTGCTAATAACTTTGTCTTCCCCTTTGTGAAAAAAATATGAAGAGACATTCGGCTTGACATGAACATGCTTATCAGATTATCATTTGTGCATTGTTGTTTGAAATTGAAATGAGTATATAATAATTTATGCGATGATGATGACTCAATAATTTTCACTGCATTACACAAAGACAATATAATACTTGCCACAAATTTCACGTTTAATTGCCTCGAAAATTAAAAGCTTTAACACTGTTTATAGCTGCTACTGTTATTTATGAGAATATGGATTGTTTGTATCACAAAAAGATGGAGATTTTTGCGGCGTTTGCGTATGCCTCCATACACTACCACAAGTTTGTGTATATTATGGTATATATGTATTATATCGCATAAAGTAACTTGACAAGTTAATTTTTTTCAAGAAAAAAGAAACGTTTCATGAAACATGTTTATAATCTAATTGCTGATGACAATCTAACGTGAATGGTGACGCCTGCATCATTATTATATCACTGACATTATTGCTGACCACACTCACGACGACGTGACCTGATGCTGACTTTTTTATGCTCTTTGTTGGACTCCCTTTATTTCTTACTCTCTCTGATCTCCTCCTCGGCAATTCGGCATCATTATTTTTCAATATCGTTATTGTTGCAGTGTGTGTGTGTGCATTGTGGCATTATAGGGCATTGAAGGGAAAAACTAACCTTTTCATTGCCTTGCATGAAAAATTATTGACGAATATTTTTTACACGTTCGAACGTCAACCCTGTAAATGCGGCTGAAAAGGAGCAAATGATTTATGGAGAATCTACTGCGATGTTCGATGAACATTTTACTACATACGTAGAAAGCTCTATATAGTAGGTATGTGTGTACAAGTATTTATCTACACAGTATATTGGTCAATATAAGCAACGATATTGCATTAAATTAAAACCAAAACCAACATGACACAACTTGCTTAATATGCAGCAAAGAGGTGACTTTATATCAAAACCTAAAGGATGGACAATAACAAACGAACCAGTCCCACTTGAAATAACTCAACTTTACAAAATCCCATTGTTAGAATCTCTAGTTGCACTTCATTATTCAATGAACCGCAGGCGCATGAAGTTGTAGTAGTGAAGTGGAAAAGATTTAATCAAACCATTGAATACAGTATTATATGCCGATGATGATATTGGTGATAAACAAAAGAAAAATGAATTATGACTCTCGCCTCTGCTTGTTGGTCAACACCACCATTTTCATCTGGATAATATCTAAAAACTATTTTATTACGTATTGTTTCAAAATTAAACTAAGAAATATGACAAAGGATAAAATTTTTTTTTTGCAAATTTTATTATTACATAATTCCGGTCAATAACATGGACACAAACGGGACCATGATGTGTGCGCTAATTTGCAAGGTGCATTGAGAAACTTTATTCTTTGCAACAACAGATTTGTTGGCGACTCATCTTCATCTCGAGAAAAAATGAATATTCTCATAAATATTACATGAACACCAAAAACGATAATAAAGAATGACCAAGAGGAATGAAAAAAATTGTGATTTGGCTTTGCTTGGTTGGTTGGTTGGTGGATCTTCACCAGTCATAACTTATGAATAATCATCAAAATACATTGTTAGGTAAGACATAAGAAGGTGTGAATACTGAAATGTGTGCTTGCCTTGGCTTAATAAAATATGAAATGTTGATGACGGATGCAAATGATGCTGCACAAGAGTTGAAGTTACAACCAGTGAAACGACAAGGAGTGTCACCTTAGTCAACCCAACAAACTGTAGACCTCATCTTTTTTATCCTATCATCATTATATTATGTTTACCTGCATAAAAATGCAAAACTAAAGACAAACAGAGACGGAAACCAGTAGTAAGATAATATATATTAGATAATGTCTGTCTACCAAGGGTTAAAATATCCTCCATGAGTTATTATACTTGCTGCCCCAAACCTCACCGTATAGTTTGGGGCATGCAAATAGTTTAACTTGACACTGTGTTCGGGTTAAGTATTCATATTTCAAATGTTATCACGAACAATCTGACTTGCGATGGGAGCTGGTAGTCGAAACGAAGCGTTTAAACGCTTTAGATGGCTTTTTACTGCAGAAATGTGAGCAATATTCTGCTCGGTGGGTTTTCCAATAAATTCCCTCGAGTTAAAAGCTTACTTGAGCGTCATCAGAGGAGAGTATTGTGTGCTAAGTGACAAAAATATGAATGAATGCATCCCCTTGTTTTTATGTTTGTATTATAATAAACAATATTATTATCAAGCTGTTTCTTTTACAAAGAAGAGCAAAACATCTCGCTGGTTTTTGAAGCTATTCAAATGCTAATGGACACAACTACTATTTCCCAGTTAGTTGAAATAATTTGGGAGAATAAACGTAGTTCTTTGAAATTCTCCTTATGTACCTTTTCGGTTTTTCAATTTGTCTTGAAAATCAATTCGAAGGAAAGGACAGTAGTAATAATTATTGTTAAGCAAAGTACATTGACTCCACTTTGGGGTGAAGTGAATATATCTAAAACAAATAATATAGACTAATCATTTTTTCCAATGAAACTTTAATATTCTCAAGTGCAAATTTCGTAGCTTACATCATTTTAACCTGGTTGTTTACTCATCGATATAGAAGTTTCGGAGAAAGCCAAACTTTAAAATAAATAAATGTGCATAAAATTTCTCGGTACTCATTAGAAAAGCGTTCTTAACTATTCTGTCAACAGTATATAGTGGTTCAGAGAATTTGTTTTGTCTAGTTGTAAAAAGTTAAGTGGTTAAATCATCAACATCAGGTACAGATGCTATTGTCCACCATCCTGAAGAACAGTTCTTTTACATTTATCCCTACTTACTTACTCGTTAGTACTACTAATTGCACTGTTTAACATAATCTCTGCCTTTGTTTTTTTTCTTCACAAATTGAGATACTTGATATTTGCAAAGAGGTTTCATGTTATTCCTCAAAAAAAATTTGCACATTGTTAATCAATCAGATTGATATTTGTCACGCTGTATGTTTCATTTGAAGTGAACATGTAAAAGGGGATTTCACTCATGACAAGACATGCCATCATAACAACAATAAACAAATCACGTTTCCTCTCCGGCGGTATCAAAATCATCGACATGTATTGATTTGATTGACCATTATCATCGTCATCATCATCAAAACATTTACTCGTGTTACATTATTAGACGAAAGTTTGTAAGACTGTAACAAGTACATTTTGCAACTAGTACTAGTATCGAAAACATTTTTTTGCATGCAACATTAACATGCAATCCCTGAGACTTTTTATGATATGATACAACTACGTACATGATGGGTATAAACAAACTTGCCAGGTATTCTAGTCAAGTAGATACTAATCGACAGCTAGCACATGCATAGGTAATATCCTCCACTTTCAACTCACCAGGGTCATTATAGCATGCACCCAAAGTCATTCCTGATGATACGTGATGTTACATAATAATTCAGTGGATGTGCAGAGAAAGAAGAGAACAGATAGAAGTATTTTTTTTTGCACGATAAATGATATCATGTATACGCGCACATTTTTTATACATTATTATTATTCATTTTTATATTATTATCAAAACTAGAAAAGATGTAGGGAGTTTATGTAGTAGGCAGCGAGAAAAACAATAAATCCCTTTTCATCATTTTCAAACAGTTAATAATTCATCGCTAAGCTGATAAATGAACCACATTAATAATAAAGCAGGCGGAGTTACATGTTTGGAATTGCGATGAGCTTTTGTTTTCTTGAATAAGAATGAATCAGTCGTAATGGAGCACATCTTCTTGTCTAATTACTCGTAAAAATGACAAAGGATATTTAGGCAATGCCGACACTGTCGTCACCAACAAACCGCCTTGATTCCTTGATCATTGCTTCGTAGCCGTCAAAGTCGAAGAGAATTGACTTGTGTGTTTGTGTGAATATCGATTATTTAGCGATTCCATTATGTCCTCACTCTATCGGCGGCACAAGCACACATGAGTCAAGCGAGAAGGAATCTTTCACATGCGCGTTTTTAAAGATAAGTTATTGCATGTATTGACAAAACGGCAATCATAATGACGTGATAGAAGATATGTGAATTTTGAATGATGATCATAATAACGATGATGAAGGCTATTTTCATTTTCTTGAATCAATACCATCCAATACCGACGTATTGTAAAAAACATACTATATTATATTGCTGACGATGATGTGTGCGTGTGCATACCTATTCTTATTGTAAGTGTGTGTGTGTGTGTGGATTCTTCATATTATTATGATTAATATAATATGCACTTGAAGATTTTTGAAAAACAATTAACGATCATTATTACTCAATACGGCAACAGCTAGAATCAGCAATCCATTATTGTGTAAAAACAAATCTTAAATGGTTATGGCGGAGGTAAATAAACAGTAAATCAATAAAATACTCAATCAATACAACGCAAGTATGTATTTGAATTTTTCATTTGGTTCTTGAATGCCAGTTTTTTTCCATTCTTGCCTAATAAAAACGCAATATTATCCCTTACATAATCGTCATTGCTTGTCATAAAAGTGATAGAAATACCAATCATGCAGAGTACATTTTTGCAGTTTACAAACACAGTAAATGTGTTTATTTACGCACGTTGTTTTTAGTTTGTTTGGCACACACCAAAAATGTCACTTTGGAAAATGAGGGATTGCAATGTCGTAGTATACATAAATATGTACTTGTGTGGCGTACACAAAATAGATTGACTTCGTCTGAAGGCGATTAAAGACAAGGGAAATATATAAGCAGCTTGAAGAAAATTTACAACACGCTGAAAACAATCTTCCTACTTTGGATAAGTTGTGTTTTGAAAATAGACCAAATGGACAACTTTACAACAACAGTCCAGTAAAAAATTAAAAAAATTTGGCTTGAATACAAATAAAGTATAATATAAGTACCTTTCATTCTCATCAATGTACGGTACTTACTCATCATCATCTCCGCGTAGTTAATTTTTTTAACCAGACATTTCAAGTACCTACACTGAACATTTGTACGCAACTAATTATAATCATCCCCCTGTCAGATAAAATAGCACTGTAATAAAGCAAGCCACAAAACTGCTGAGGTTTTTTATGACAATGTATTGATTTGATGATTGTTATTTGTTGGTTGGTAATGTTGATAAAATGAAAGGAAGGAAAGAGATCATTTCACCTATTCACACCTTTCAAGCTTTTTAAGTACATAATAATTTCCACATTACTATGCTGCTATAACTGCTTTGCTGGCATGCTGTTCACCATCATGAACTTATGTTTGTTAAACTAGACTAGTCCATTACAGTCTATCTAATCTAATAGCAAAAAAAAGAACAGCAACAATAATAGCAAGGTAAATGTCATAAATTTTCCTCTTGTACATTTCACTAGGACGCTGCGTGGCCAATCCCCAACAATAATAAACGTTAAAATATTGATATTGTTATAAAAGTAAAGTACACATGACATTTTTCTCGAAACGCAAATCAGCCACATAATGAAGTGTATAAAAACATTCTAAAAAGAAGTCGGTCCACTGTTGCTCACAGTGGAACACACGCTCATTGCCATTTTAACTTTATTAAATAACGACAGGAGCGACAGACAGCTTTTTGTGTGATAGAGAGAAAAAATTATTATATTTTGTGTAGAGCATAAAAAGTTGATGGAAAATTTATTAGTTCTATTAATTGTGTTAGTCACATATCACGTCATAAAACCCGTTGAGAATTTTGATGAAAATCTTATAGGCTACGCTTACATTCGTGTATATACGCTCTTTCTACGACGACTAATTCTCAACAGGTATGAAATATACATAAAACAAAAAGTGATCTCATAAACCAAACCACGCCAGTGCAGTCCGTCAACCACTTTGTTAAAATGCTCCACAATGTCCATCCAAGCGTACATAAATAATAGGCTATTATTCATTAATTGCAAATATGAATATGCAGCAATACTAGAGCACCACCACAACTACTGTCATAAAGTGAACTTGTGCGCTGTCAAATTATTACCGCTGACTGACATCAGCATCAGAGTAGCATGAATAATAAACAACAAATTTATACTGCTGGTAGGGTTATAGGTTAACTAACGAAGAAGTAAAATCAACAACAATAATAATATTGTTACGATGATACCTACATGCCTGTTGTGCGCCTACAAAGCTTTCTTAAACTGTAAATACAAATAACGCAGTCACAGTCGAAAAGAATTATTGATAAGTATCTTTTTGGCTTTTTGGTTTGTTCGAGACTAGACCAGATCACTTCAGAGACCACGTCGTCGTCCGTCATCATGAAGTACTGCAAAAGTATATACTACTGTAGTAGTAGAAGTAGTGAAGTGATCATCAAGATGATAAACTACGGTCATTCCATATCGTCCATCACTGAATAAATCTATATTCCTTTTCCACAACTACCTATCAGCGCACTTTTTTGAAGGATGTGGATGATAAAAAGCAATTAGACTGCCTCGGGATGTCATTGTCCCAATTTCATTTCAAATTAGTGTAGTGCAAATATTTTGATTCATGATTGTCTGGGCCGTCGTCATTTTTTCTAATTGACTAGTTCAGTCAGTCAGCATGGAAAACACATTGCAGTAGTAGTACACTCACTGTCCATCCCAGCTCGTATGAATGAATTCGTAGGCATCAACATAATAATCATGATAATAATAATAAACTTAATATGCAATCTTAATAATATAATATCTTCAATATTTTTCATAATATTCTCTTGAACAAATATTAAAATCCAACCACCACACATATCAAATCACATTAGATTTTATTATTACTGGTTGCAACAGTCATCATCGAAAATGATGGTCGTAATAACAAAGTGGACCAGTACATTAATTCTTAATGATTATCGTCATCATTGCTGATGTCTAGCGGTCACAGGATAACTCTTCTAGAGTCTCTCTAGCGTCATCATTAGCAAAAAAAAGAAGAGCATGTTTAGCTTGTAACTTTGTTCAGCTAAGAAAAATGTTGCTTATGTTTATGCATTAGGTACNAAAAAGAAGAGCATGTTTAGCTTGTAACTTTGTTCAGCTAAGAAAAATGTTGCTTATGTTTATGCATTAGGTACTGTCTTGTTGCTGGCAGGTAGATGCAGACTCATTTGTTAAAATTAAAGTTATCCATGGAATATGATTACGGAAAAAATTGTCGAGCAATAATAACAATAATAATGAAAGTATTTCACCTTGTTATTTCTGGCTTGATGTACTATTTATTATTATTTGAGTGTAAATAATGTGCGTTACAGTTTTCATAATGTTCAATGTTTAATCATTCACATCCGTTACGACATAATATTAGTTACACTAGCCAGTTTACAAAGTTGTAAATGAAGCAAAACAACCATCGAAATTGAAAGTAGTTGAAATGATACACTTACAGGAAGGTGAGGAAGAATCATGCATATTTTGAAGGGTTGTTAATTAAAAACAGGTAAAAGAGGAATTTAAAAAATTCCTTGTAAAGAATTTGTTTGTTTTGTATCTGTCACTTGCTCTCGAAGCATCGTCATATAATGCATTACAAATTTAGTGCAAACAATCTACTAAACGTTTGTAGCTCGGATATTTGACATGTTGATGGACATTGGTTGCAAATGGAAATAAATATTTTGACAAAATGTAATTTGATCGCATTTCATACAAAAATATAAAACCACATTAGACTACATAACTGTATAATGGAAGGCAGATATCTATGTATGTACGTATGTATATGTAAGTATATCAAGTTGTACTGCTCGCGATATAGTCGCGATTATCATTGATGGCTACAACAATATATATGCATAACAGTACACATTACAAGATTATGTATGGCTGGGTAACACCCATCAACGATGAAAACTAAAGGTTATGATATTATTCCAATAGTATTATGCTTGTGGTGGTTTTCTGCCGTTGCAGATCCATTATTATAATCATGCTTAAGATTTCATTTTCACCTTTTCCACTATTAACTTTACACACCATACGTCTGGTTCACTTCTCATCATTTGACAAGTTGGTAGGGGAGCCTGCAAGCAAACAAACTAGAAAGAAGCAGCTACAGTATGTGCAATAGGCAACGCAGCAAAAGAGTTTTGCAGTAGAGATGATCATGCAAATGAGCAACGGCCACCGTCGAACATATTGTCTTGATTTGACCACTGCGAGTCGTAAAAATGAGTGATGTCTTTCAATTTATATAAACAGCCGGTGGCAGTCCCCTCTCATCATCCCATCGAGCCAGCAAACCACACAAAGTTGTCATAATACGCAAGGTATAATATCACATCATGCATAATGTGTAAAACAAAAGGTATTTGACTACCAAACTAGCTACCATATAACCAACCAACTGTCCATCTACACCATCTCACCAAAGTTATATAACTCACTCGCAAAACTTTACCGTACTTTTTCATCTCTGAGAATACATTCAGATAACTTTGTTTCGCGTATCATTAATGTAATTAACGGGCATATTAAATGGACATAATAGCGCTAACGATTCTTTTGAATCTTGCCTTGCTTGCTGCGCTATATATTATATTAAGTTTTTTGCTGAATATCGTATCGTCCCATCCATCCGTCCAATGGGCCACTGTTCTATCCTAGCGGTGAGGCCCTTAAGGAAGATCTGATGGAGGAAGAGAACGGTTTCCACGTTAAGAAAAATGGAGGAAACGTCCTCGTGAGTCACTGGAGGAGTTTTACTGCTTGCTGCCATGCGCATAGGGCGCAGGAAACCACTCACCACCACTTCCAATTGTTCCACGTACTCTTCTTCCGCTTCCACCATGCGGAATACCAAGCTATTTAGAAGGTAAAAAGAAGAATGAAAAATGTAAACTGGGGCAAAATTGTATGTACGTTTAGGACATGCGTTTGTGCCCATAAACTACTCTGATTTTTCCAAACGCACAATTATTAATATTTTGCTTTTTACCTGTTTCTCTTGCGCATCGCTTCAGCATGTGGTGATTTGATGTATTCCTCCACAATCTGTTTCCAGCGTCGTCGACACAGCCACCCACGAAAAAAGCTCTGAACCTTTTTTATCTTTTTCAGATCATCCGTTTCCAGTGACTGGGAGCCTGTGGTGGTTGAGCTGCCCCCAGAGCCTAGCCGCCATTCCTTTTTCAACGCGCATAGCTACATTGTATAATCAGAAGTAGTACCCCCGCCAGCAGGTAGAGTAGAGAGAGGACGACACAGAAAGGAAGATAGGGGATGATGACCAGCAAAAGTGTGTTTTTACGTATTTTTTTTGCACAGCGTACCATCCGCACCCAAAATCCACCCAACACATACACAACGCACACCACACAGGACGGTCGACAATTTGTGGGTTGTTGCAATATTTTAAGGTATATTTTTGTGATTGAGTAGTTTAGAAGTAGATTTGGTGCGGTGGTAGTGGTGATCACAAAATGGCATGGCATATGGCCAGTGGTCAAAATAGTCATACAGGGAGTCACACACACGTTAACGCACAACAACCAACCAACGAACGAACAGGGCACGATAAACGAGACACGATGAGAAGAAAGAAAGAAAAAACAGAAAAAAAATATTTTTTAAACTACATTAAAGGACCGATTCTCTGGTCGTTTGCAAAGGGTCCTTATATAATATTACTAACTAATGATAATGATATTATATCGTATGTGATAATATTTACAATATATAGTATATAATTTTACAAATTTATGGATGCTAACTAATAATTATGCTCGCTAAGTGACTATGTATATTTAGTAATAAGATCTGTTCTAAGGATTCATTAGAGACTATATAGCCAAAAATGACTCTATAAGTTTATAGCTGTGCAAATATAAATAGTTATATAGAAATTTGATACAATTAAAAATTTACTAAATTTTTTCTAGATTTTCACGGATTTGCTACAGCTAAGTTAGAAAAATGGGTTAACACACTTTAATAAACTTTATCCAATATTAAATTTGGCAAAAATGACACAAAACAGGGAAAACGACTCTCTAATTAATATTCCAGTTTTATGCTACTTTTTACTGATATTTTTAATTTTACTTAAGTGTTTTGAAATAGGGCAATGATTTAAGTAGTATAATATATTAAATTATTATGCATATTTCTCAAAGTATAATTGTGTCATTAATGTGGTATTTAGTGGGAAGGAGTTTATATGAATGATGAAAATGAGTTAAAAATGTAGTTTTCAAATGCGGAGTAGCAAGATATCAAATTTTTTTTATCTGACCTCTGACCGAAGTTTTTTGATTTCTGAAGCAAGTTGCTCGCATTGGACCGTGTACTGCCACTTTGCAGTTTTTTCCGACTCTACGATTTGCAGCAGGTGCAGATATTTCTGCTCCAGTTCTTCCTTCTGAAGCAACAACTTGTTGAAGCTAGGCAAAATTAAAAGCCTTTTTTAGAGAGAGAAAGGAGAGGGTTACTAATTGATGGGAAGTGGGCGAAAAATTCTGTGAAAGTACCTTGCAGTACGGATAGCATCTATCCAAGCTTTACAGTCAGACTCTGAATCAGCGCGAAGCTCGTACTGTCGCAGGTTCTCACGTCGGTACGTAACGGCAAAGGAAAATTGACCAAACAAGTTCTAGTGAGAAAAGGGGAATGTACAGAGCACGAGAGTTTTTATTATATCGGGAGAGGAAACACGCTATAATCACTTGTGTGAAAAACACTTGTGGAATTTCGAGAAACTGACCATTTTGTCTTTGAGGATGAGCCGCTCACAGTAGCATCCTTCCAAAAGAATAACTCCGGAAGGTCTTACCCCCGCCTCCGTTTCAAAGTAGAACAGCAGATTCTGTGAAATATATCATGATTGATGATACGACATCATCATCATCATCATCATCATGACGGCAAAAGTTAATGCAAATAGTGCACGTGCAAGATGAAAAGAAAGACTTTTTTACTCACCTGAAACAGTATAAAGTATCTCCTGGTCCACTTTGCAGCCCCGCTTGACTTTTTATGGAGGTAGCCTGCCAGCGCATGATCAAACCTTGCCTTTTCCGCTAGCATGAGAATCTGCGAGTCATTGATCCTTATGGATCTTTGCATCTTTGGCGACATCATGATGTTATTCATGGCATTGAAGAGGACTCCACCTCCCCCTCCCCCACTCCCTCCACCTCCTCCTCCCCCACTACCTCCACCTTCCTTTTTGTTCACAATGTCGCCCCGAAACGCAATGATGACGTTTAAAAACTTGTTTAATTCTTAATTTCCCTTACTACCTCCTTCAACTTTACTACTTTACCTCAATGGCCCTTAACTTTTTTTCACTTTTCCAAATTCTAAACACTCTTCTACTTTCCTTTCACAGCAGCAGCAGCCCTGCTGCTTTCACCTCCTCAAAAAAATAATAAAAAAAAAACTATTAATATCCTGTCACGTTTTCTCCTCCATTCTCCATTCTACAATTTCTTAGAAACAAGTCTCAATCCCAGAGGTCAATAATCGAAAAATACTCGTCAAATTGAAAAGTAAAAGCAGCCGCGTCATTCAATCAACCCGACAACATGACAAACATCTTATTAGCATTACAGAAAAAGACTTCAAGTGGACCATAGTGGTCGCCCGTCACCTCTTCATCCTCTTTCTTTTTTACATTTTCATTTTTCTTGTTGCTGTCCTACTATGTGACGTTGCTGCTATATTATGCTCCTTCCCACAAAAAAGCTATGTACACAAAATCCAAAGTAGTATGAATAAGTAGCAGTAGTAGTAGTAGTGGTTGTAGTAATCCCAAACAAACAAAACAAAGTGGTAATAGTCGATAAAAAAAATTGTCAGAGAAAACGTACGGTGGTGGTGCGATGACTGCTTAATGTATGTGCATACACGTACTTTCACATTTTTTTTCTAGCTCACTTTCTCCTTCTCGCCTATCTTACTTTTTATCCACTTTTGTTTGTCTACCTATTTGCTGCTCACTTTTCTCCAGACACTAATTTTCTACTTCTATCATCTAACCCACACAAATACAAAAATAAAAAAATACAGAGCGACTTGTAATTTGTGAGCTTAAGTGTTACACCAATTTATCATGTCCCATCACGGCCACCAAAAAACCTGCTGACCACTGCCACTTTTACCAGTAGTAGTAGTAGCAGCAATAATACCGCTGCTATCCATTTTGCCTGTCCATTTCTTTTCTATCCGCCTTTTCAACAAGATACTATTATCACACAGACAACAACTCTTATTTTTTATTTAGTTAGAAATGGACACACACGGACAGGTGGTCTGGTCTGGTGGTAAATCCAATCCGCAGCTCTAGAGCAGCAGCATCATAGAATGCTTATTCAGCAAACATTGTTAAGTTTGCTCTTCGAAACAAGCCGTGTACATATTTTTCACTTTATTATTATTATTATTATTTTATTCTGTTGTTATTCCTCCACCACCTCCATCTCCTCCTGTGACACTACCACTGCTGCTGCTCCTTTCTTTTCCTTCTGATATTATGATCCTCTCTTCTTCCTTCCTCTTCTGCTTTCTTTCTTGTTGCGCTTTCTCTTATTTTTTTCTTCTTTTTCTTTTAAATAGCCTTGCTTTGCTTTCATCAACCAGTACTACCAGCACAAGTAGTAGCCGTAGTAGTAGTAAAAAGTGGGTGCCGCCTTTCTCCTTCTGCTACTTTTTCCTTTTCTACTACAACTACTACCACCACTACTACGACTCTTTCTACTACTTACTACTACTATTCCTCCCGTCCTGATGAACAACTTGTTGTTTGTGTGCTGTTCTCTTGTCCGTGTCCTTCACCATTTCATCACTACCACCATCACCACCAATGCTTCTTTTTTTTCCTCTTTTTTAAGCTTTCATATCAATTTTTCTTGTTTGTTTGCTCCTCCTTGGATGATCAGCTCAGCTTAGAAATGTCGATGGTGGTGTGATGATGACAAGAATGATAGTTTAAAAAAACACCCATACGGAAAGCACACACAGAGACTTTCTTTCAAGCTTCAAACTTCAACTCGCTCAGTGGGAGCTCCTCAACTTCACTTCCTGCTTATTAAGTGGTTATAAAAATTTGGGTTTTTTTTTGCGTGTGTATGTGTGTGTGGTTCCCTGTGTGATGTCAACTTTTTTTGTCGCAACTTTTAGTTCCCTTTCAAGTGCGACAAATTTAGTTGAATAGCCTTTCATCTACAAATAACAATAATTATGCTTACGTGCGTTAAAAAATGATGAGGAGAATGACGATGATGATTATGCTGTTGATGACGCTGAGTAATAAACCTGTCTCCTCATAAAGTCTCTTTACCTGCTACCTCTTCTCTCTCTCTTGTCTTGTTCAAAGCAGTGGCAGCAGGAGCAATGAAAGCTGTTGTTGTAGTAAAAGTGGTAGTGATGATCGTCCCTTTTTTCCTCTTTTCTTTGCAACAGTATGTACGTAGTAGCAGCAACACCACCACCAAACTATTTTTTCCCATCATTGTGTATCGTAATAATGATATTATTCTATCCGCCTATTATAAACTTTGTTATGTTCAACAGGGCAACCGCCACCACTACTACTACTACCACCACCACTTCTACTACTATCGCCAGTCGCCACCAACCATTATAGTTCTATCTAGTCTTGTCTTGTGCAAAAAAACGGGCAGGAACCACCACCAACCACCACTACCACCACCAAGATAATATAGAAAGATGATGAAGAAAAAAAGAAGAACAAGAATATGAAGGCGAACACGCAGCAAGAGAGTATATAGTGTAGCGAGAGAGAACAGTTGTTGTTGACGATTCCGAGATAAAAAAAATTCGCGAGCAGGCAAGACAGAGAGAGAGAGAGAGAGAGAAAAGAAGAAAAAAAACTCTATATGTATCTTTTTATTATATATTTTTTTGCCAAAAAAAAGTTGTTGTGGTAGTTCGTAGAAGTGAAAGCGTAGAAGCAAGTTAAGCAGCAGTAGTAGTAGTAGTGGTGGAGGTGGTGCGGTAATGGTGTGTGTATTTCTGCCAGTAGTAGTAGTAGTCGTAGAATAGCATAGTAGTAAAATATATTTTTATTTTTAATATAGCCGCTTTCTCTCTATATTTTTTTTATACCTATCTCTCATTTTTATAATGACTTTACTTGAAATCATATTACGGAAAAAATCATGCAAGCTTTCATTCTTTTGTAATAAAGAAGACGCATGCAGCACGGCACAACCAGACTAGACCAGGCAACGGCAGCAACATTATATGTATGTATGTATTTTTGTGCAACTTTTTGGAGTGAGTGCTCTCACATTACTTCTTTTAGCAAAAAGTAGTAAAGTCAGTGAAGGCTTAGAGGAAAATAAAGTGGAAAAGGTGAAAATGTATATGCATAGTTTTTCTTATTTTTTTGGTTTGTAGACTCAAGAAGACTGCTCCTGCTGCTTGCCGTTTTTTTCGGTTTTAGGGGAAAGAAGAATACGCTTGTTTTGTTACACATTACACATTATTGTTTGGCGTTGTGTTCATGTCCTCGTTCCTTTTCTGCATTTATATTTTTCCATTCCATACATAAATAGATGTATACGTTACACGGAGAAAAAATGTCTAACAAGTTGTAGTTGTTTTTTTCGTCCACGTATGATGACGACGATGGCTATGTTCACATTATTTTTGAATGTTTTCAGACTTTAGGGACTAGAGTGAAAGCTTTGAGTGAGTACTTTCATACTACTACGAACAGATAAAAAAGAGAAAGCAAAATGATATTAGTATCAATGTACAGTATATAGACCTAGCTCAGTTGCGGTATCAGTAAGGCACTCCATGCTTACTGCAAAATACTATAAAAGTACCTATAGATTTTCCTGTGGTGTAGCATGGAGTTGTAGTAGTTTTGATGTACGAGTTCAATGTATGAAACAAGCAGATTTTCTATCTGGCTGAATCTATTCGTTGCTCAGTCTCGTCTGCTTCGCTGCTGCTGTTACAATTTTTTTTATTAGATTTTTATGCTTCTTGTAGTAAAAAATGGAGTACCGACACAGCCACATTCGTTTTTTCGTGGTGTTCTGTTCTCACACGAGACGAGAAGCAGGACATCGCTACCACTATCCTGCTGCCATGATATGCATGCAGTGATGGGTTCCTTCTTGGGATGCTTTTTGGTTCTGGATGGGATGCTGCTGCTGGCTGAAGATGATGATGATGACGAAGACGACGGGATAGAGATGTAAGCTTGTAGACGATGATGATGAAATAATATTATGATACATATACATACACATATAAGTTGATCAGAGGACAGGTTTATTAAAATAAAAGCTCTTTCGCACACGGTACGAGTTTTGCTCTCTTTCTCTCTCTCCATCCGATTCTCTCATCTGAATTTTTTTTCACATGAGTCTGCCCAAATAATAAGCTGATAAGCGAAGAAGCGGAACATGGAAGAAGAGAAAAGGGATTTGATTCTAGGATGGAAATGTTCATGGCCACACGGTAGTCTATAGAATGATGATAATGATATATTTCCAATGTTATTCTGATCAAAGCAGGAGGAGGAAATAAGAATATTAGAAAGCAATGTTGTTGTTGATGATGATGATGATGACGCTGATGACGACGTCGATATCATGATAATGATGATGATGTGTCTTTAGTTTACTTATACTCTTATGGAGAGACAACCAGTTGCTCCTCATCGATCCTCTCGTTTTTTTTTCGAGTGGCTGCTGCTGCTATCACTCGCCTGCTCTCATTTTCTTGGATCCCCCCTACTAGAGGCTGCTGCTTCTATATTATGGTGTGGTGGTACCGTTCGTGGAAATATTACGGAGAAAGAAAATAAAGTGTATTGTGGTGATACAGCAGCAGCAGAAGCGATGGGCATCAAAATAAATGCTGCTGCTCCTGCCATGTCATACTAGTTGGTGGTGCGGTTCCTTTGCAGCATTCGAGTAGTGATGATATGGATATGCTTTTTGGGTTTGTCTTGTCCTGTGTTTTCTTGCCTTCATTACTGCATTTTTCCTGCTATTCCTATTCCTGTTTCCATTCCCAAGTCATTGTGTGTATTTACAGCGACTAAATGTAATGATGGTGACGGCAACGCGACGGTCAAGAGCAGAATGGCAAGTTGTGTATAAGGTATATTATTACATATTAGTTCGTTTGTGGAAGTAGAAGAGGCCCGCCCCTTTCATTTTCTCCTGTTTGCAATCATTTATGCCTGCCAGCAGACTAAAATAGAGAGAAAGAGAACTAAGAAAGAGTCAAGTGGACATCCCAGAGAACATGGTACACAGGAAAAAAAGTAGTAAGAGAAGAAATGGAAGCACGACCGACCGCCACAAATTCAAGATGTATGCAAAGGTTATTGGGCTGCTGATGGTTTCTTTTGCAAGGCTGAAGTTGTAGGTACCGGCGGGTATTACATATTAGTTTAAAAATATTTAAAAATAAAATAAAGCCCGTTAAAGTAAAACTGCTGCCTAGCTTCACCTCATCTCGATCATTAAATTCGATTGCCTAATAGCGAACAAATAGTGGAAATTAACTCCACTGGAATCTGTTTGACAAGGCTTACGATTTATACACATTTTTTTAATTAGCTAAAATACCAATCTTCACTTTTACAACAAATTGGTCAGACATGTACGTATCTACATTATAATAACTGCTGTCTTTCATGCAGTCACTGTTATAAATTGCAAAATATACATGAGGACGTATACATAGTAGTAAAAAAACTACAAGTAGTTAGTTTTAGCTCAGTTTTTGCTATTTATTACTCCGTTTCGCATTTATCCGTTGTAATATTTTATGCATTGTAAGTGCTCCGCGAATGTGTCGCACCCTTGATATCATCGTTGACGTAAAAGTATGAAGCGGCGGTGATTCCTCAATAAAAAAGGTATAAAACTCAATCATCTCTGCTTTTAGTATATTACTTAGGTAAAGAGGTACGCTAGGCTCACAACCCTCCTTGAGGCTCTCAGCGAAAGCAGAAGCAACCACAACAATGAGCAGGTTCTCTCCTCCAAAAATAATATATGTATGGTTGTACGCACATAATTTCTTGCGGTGTGTGTCTATGCTGTTTTTAATGTAAAAACGACAAACACGTAAACCTACAACTATAAAATTATAAGTAGGCATATAAAAAGGCACAAACCTATATGATTTTTCTCTTTTCATCTACTCTCCCTACGTATTCCTATGTACAGTTTTGTTTGTTGGAGCAGCAACAGTGCAACTGGCGTGTGTATACATTGATTGTATATAGATACCAAACGAAATACTAGAAGTAAGTGGTGATGTAGTATGTAGTGAAACTTTCCTTTACTTGTGTTCCTTTTTCTTTTTATGGGACGGGCGAAAGCAAACAGGAACGAGGGTGAAAGTGCGACCGAAAAACACAAGCTGGAAATAACATAACGAAGGAAAATGGTGCTCTGATCGCATGAAATCGGAAAGATCCGGTTTTTACTCGACAGTACATTTTATATGTAAAAAAAATAAAACATTTATTCTTTTAGTAAAAAAATCAGTCATCTATATTTGCTCTACTTGCATATTAAGTACAATATTTTGTTTCTAAAATACAATTTGTATGGTTTGGAGGAAAAAAAGAAGGAAGGAAATAAAACGAGAAGGAGGAGAAGTTGCAGACATGAAAAAGCAGAAGCAAAAGTCATAGTAGAATCTTCTTTTTTAAAAGTTCAAGTTGAAACTTTTCTCCTTTCCTTTTCCTGTCTATTACACTATATGTACTTTATATTTTTAACGCCCTTTTTAAGTTGTCCTGAAAAGATAAAGTGAAAGTAAGGAGAAAAGACATCATTTCCGCTTTTGTTTCGTTTTGTTTAGTATATTAAAAGTTGGTGGTTTCTTCTTACATATTTCATTTCATTTTACACGCAAAGGGAAGGAGGAGGCGGTGGAAGGTCTATAAAATATGTAATGAGGATGTGGGTAGAAAAAGACTATGGTTGAGTTGAGTCATCATCAAACTAGCTAGTTGTATAGTCGTCTCAGTTGACACACATCTAAATCAAATTTAGCAGAAGAGACGATAAATTTGTGAAAAGGATGGATGAGATGACAAGGGGAAAAGGAGAAGCATGCTTTGGTGATGATGATGATGATGATGATGATCAAGTGCTTTTACGCACGCTATATTTTTTTTCAAGAAGCACGGTGTTTATTATACGTCTTACTATCACTATTATGCACTACTATTTATTTATTTGATAATAATGTACAAATTTCACCCAAGGGTATTTAGTCACTTGCTATATGTTGTAAAAATGTATACATACCATGTAAATGTGTGCAGTTATTCTTATGTATTAGTTTTCGCCTTGCCTGGAACACATAATTAGCTAAAATTGCTGGAATTTTCCAGGCGTGAAAAATTGGTAGTGTGCTCAATCAAATGGAAATTTTTAATGAGCCGATTCCAAGCACTGAACGAGGATAGAATGTGCCATAACACTCTTCGTGGATAAAGGGATACTTTTTTCTTTTGACAATTTCTCCCCTTTTGTGCGCAAATTGTTTTTCAATGCGATAAATTATCTATCATTATAAAAATGATATGACATGTTCGATGTTTTCACTGGACTGAATACGTGCATTAAGATATCCAATTTCACCTTGTTTTCACCACAAAGGAAAAGTATACTTTGTTTACTCTTTGAAAACATGGCATGATTTACTAATTTACTGCAAAATTTCTTGTGCAATAGTTCCACTATTAAAAATATTACATGTATTTCAGTATATACCCACCCGTATAAATATAAATTTTCGTTACCTTTAAATATTTTATTTGACAGTTTTTAACGTTTCATTCTAACGGCTATGCTTACTTATGCCAATAAGTAAGAGCCAAGTTGACTGAAAAACTAACCGAAGAAGAAATACACTGTCTTTGAATCTGTGTAAAATAATGCACTTACTTACCGATACTTAAGAAAAAGCATGTTCAAGGTCAAGTGGGTTAGGTATCCGTTTCATTTAAAAATATTCATAAAATGACCGTGCATTCATTTTTAAAACATCCAAAACTTTTGACTGTGCCATATCACATTATTTATTGTCCATTTTCAATAGTTTATATACGAATTTCCTCCGTAGGATCAGCTTTTATAAGGAAAAAGTGTTGACACATTTTAAGCAGTTATTTTTACTTATTAATAATTAGTAGGAAAGCATTGACGTTTTGTATTTTGTACATCTTATTGCAAGTTTTATTAGTATGGTCTGCTCAGCGAGCTCTTTCTTCCATAACAAGGAACAAAGAAGGTAGTGAAGTGAAGAAAAAGAAAAAAACGTCTCCACACAAACTTACACTCAGTTTATTATTCATAAAGAGAAAAACAGACATGAACATTAGAAGGACATGTATAATGTAGGTAGGTGAAGATTTTAACATCTTACCAAGTTACCTAACAAGTTGATGTTGATATGACTTTTCAGACGACATGTTTTTCTTATAAATATTAGCAAGTCCATGTAGGTGCTCCCTAACTTGACCCTTAGCCCTATTCACATTTTGGATAGATGCTTATTTACCGTTATGCCAATCAACGCTAGTACTTTGCACTTGCAATTTCCATTAGTAGAAGTCTTTCAAAAGTCTAAAGAGATTCAGATAAAAGATTTCAATGTTGATAAATCTGGTTAACGTCTCAGATAAAAGGTACAGGTATATCTTTTCAAAAAAGAT